>JAGVVM010022836.1:0-29612 GCA_019149425.1 Psidium friedrichsthalianum | reverse complement strand
CAATTTTTGGAAGATTTCGCGAATATTTAAGCTAATCTTTAACCTAATCCTACGGTAAACTTAAAATCATTGTCATTGAGTATTCCATCAATAATTTTTAAAGGTCATGTGTCAATTGCCAGATTAGGAAAGAAAAATTCCTAATGAACCTATATTTTGAAAAATATCCACTTTGATGCAACCACAAGATATGACAAAATATGCAAAGCTATAGCGAATATGGAAAAATAGGCAAGAGAATATTCAATTTCAAGATTGAAATGTATACCCAAATCTGTTTGCAAAATTTTTTCAATTTGATTGGCTCAGATTGCAGTTGGCAATGCCAATCGGCGGACGATGCTGGCGATAGTGGGACTGTGGCTAGGTTCCGATTGGATCTCCAAATTCGATGTAATTGGCGAAGTGTACCAGTGAGAACTGGACCAATGAATGAGGGGTTGGTGTTGAACTACAAGTCAACACCAAGGTGTCCACAATTGCCAATAAACCTGCACTAAATAAAGATGCTTGTACTTCACGGTGAGAGAAATTTGGAGGAGTTGTAAGCATAGCCCTGAAGAGAGTATTTATAATTCCAATGCGAAACTATAGTACACTGGATGTAGGGGTCACCAAAGACAGCACCAGAAAGGTTGCATATGACAACCCGGGAATAGTTTTGTCACGAAAGACTCATCGGGGGGAGATCTGTGGGTGGTGTGTCATGGCGGACTTGAAGGAGTTTGCAGCCACAGAGGGAAGTCTAAAACTTTTTGGCATCCTTTGGGCTTAATTAACCTGGCAGACAAAGAACATCTAGTAGCCATTCCAGCATGGATCCCTCTTCTTGTCAGTCCATTAAAAGACCCCCCTTTTGGTCTTTCTTCATTTGACTTTTTCTTTTGCCTTTTCTCCACCGAATGATGCATGCCGCTCTGGTGAGATCGTCTCTGACTTTGGTGGCCTTCTCCTTCCTCTATCACATCGAGGCACTGATGAATATCGCCTCTCTTCTCTTCTTTATATCGCCATGATGTCCAATCTTAGGACGAGGAAAGAATATATCTTATTCCTTTCAATCAAGTGAGAATTCAGCTTTAACTTTTTTTTTTTTCCTTTTCCACTCCGATGCATATGGCCAAAGAATAGTGCACCACTTACAACCATCACAGCTTATTGCGTTTTTCCTTCTGTAATCTTAAAGATATATACATATATATTTTTGATTTTTTTATTCTACTGATGCATATCCCATGAGAAGATCTCATTTTACATTGCCTTTCATCCGGTGTTGTCGAAAAAAGATATATTGTTCAACAACATGCCCCACTGTGGGATTTCGTCATCACGAACTTGGTTAAATTTTCAATTTTTATGGACTTGTTCTAATTTACTTCCTTAAGCTCAGAACTCCCTCGCTTAAATTCCATCCACCGTAGGGTCCAATTAATTTAGTTTGTGACCATCTACTTAGTCCTACCCGACCGCTGGTTCCATCTTGATGGGGGTGGGGGGTCAGAACCGAACCGAAAACCTACCGAAACCGAAACCCGAACCGAACCGAACCGAACCCGAAATTTCATGTTTTTCGGTTGCGGTTCGGTTTTTTATTTGGATAATGCAAAAATAACTGATTTTTTCTTCTCGGTTCGGTTTATTTTGCTTCGATCCGGTTCCGGTTAACCGAACCATAGGATTTCCCCTTGAAATCTAACCTTCCCACGACCTCCACGGTTTCTCTTTCAATTTGACATTTGATCTTCTTCTCTCATCTTTCTCTCCTCTCGCTGCTAACCCAAGAATCTTTCTGTGTTTCTCCCTAACATGGATCATCGCACACACTCTTCCTCGGCTCACTCCAATCGACTCTCTAACTCCTCAAAACCTCTCGAGCATGCTCAACTCAACTCATCGAGCCCAGCCAAAAGCAACAACGCAAATCAGACACTCCGATCATAAGACCAGATCAGAGCCGCGAGAATAGCACGCTTGCCAAACCATCAATTGGAGCTCCAATCAAGACGACTCCCCCGCGCAGCTCACGACCCACAGGAACAGGGAAGATAGATAGTGAAGAAAGGAAGGAAACCCGAGGAAGTACCTTAGCGTAGCTCTCAGCGAGACTCGCGGAGGAGGACTTTGGAGACCATTGGAAGCGCCCCGTAAAGAGCTTTCACTCAAAGGAGGAAGGAGGAGACGTCGTGTGTTATCATTGGCAAGCTTCAATGGCGTGGTATAAGTTGTCGGTTTCATTCAATGCAATATAAAAAGAACAGAAAACCCGAAAATCCGAACCGACCGACCGTACCAAACCGAATTCTTTTCGGTTCGTAATTCGGCTCAAATAACAATCCGGTCGTTCGATTCAATTGCTTATCCTATCGTTCGGTTCGGTTTTTTAGGAAAAACCAACCGAACCGAACCGTTGACAACCCCTACATCTTGATGCAAAATGCAATGCAACTGAAATGCTAAAAATTAAAAACTATGCTACATGAAATTATTTTTGTAAGAATTGGAATTAATTTCCTAATTTTCATGCAAATATTAATTAAAGAAAAATCAAATTTAGTTCCAACATCGTGAGTCGATGACGTTGAGAGTTTGAGGCCCATGAGTTGATGGGAGTTGAGTGGTGAGTCGAGAAACTCAGAAGGAAAACCCAAGGTGGAGGTGAGACATTGAAGTTTAAGAAGAGAGAGAGTAGAAATCAAGATAAGGGTGGAGAGTTTGAGACAAGAATGGATGTGACATTCTGGATTTTCACCCATTTTCGAATTTTAAATAGAATAATATATTCGTCCGATACACCACTATTAAATCTAGCTCCGGATTGGCCATCCTGGATGACTACCCAAAGGAGAAAGGCTACTTAGAATACTAGTGCTGGACCGAACTGACGATCGATACGCGTAACTCCCAAAAACCGTCCGTTAATCTGAGTATTTACTAAGTTGCTATCGTATGGATGAGGCCATGAAACAAAAAAAAATGAATTCGCTTTTGAAAAAACCAACTTCCAGAATAATCGCAGTGGCGATTTTGGGCGTATCTGATGAGTTCTACAATTAACTGGTTCTTTCTGAAATTTTTAAAAGTGAAGCAGAAGTGGAAAAAGATTTATTTCGCGTCCCTCTGGCTCTTTTAGGACTCCCTGGATCGTAGCTGACCTGTGTTTTAAGAAGAATAGAATATTAGACTGGTTACTCGAAAGTTATGCCGCGCGCAGCAGAGTTTTATCCGGTACCGATAGCGCGTCACAAGAAAATATCTCATCCGATTGTCAAATCAATCTGTCAGTCAAATCGATCAAGCTTTGTGTCAAATCGATGATATATCCGATCTTATCCTTACTTTTTTGATCGAGTCAAATTGTGGATAGTGCGATGACTAGTGAAAATTAATAATTTAATTTTTTGAGATATTCTCTCTCTCTCTCTCGTGCTCTCTTCTCTCTCTCTTCAAAGTATCAGTAGATCACTCCTCTCTCTTGGCTCTCCACAATTTAGTGGCCCTCCCTCTCTTTATTTCCTTCTCTTGATTTTTGACTGCCGAAAAATCGCCACTGTTGTGCCCATCGTTCACTGTCCAAACGTCATCATTTTGAGCGCCATTTTTTAAATTCATCTTCATCTATCTCTCTAGTAGTTCTCCACAAATTCAGCTTCAAGAATCGCCCTAGAAACACCTTTAAACAGGCAGCAAACTGGACCCCTGCGCAGGCTATTTTTAAGGTTGTGATTCTTCAGTTTTTCACGCGTTTTCGCAGTCAGTCGTCACGTCAATTGAATTCCGACCATTGGTGGAATTTGTTCTTCTTTATTCTGTGACGATATTTTGACCGAAGAATCACCCTAGTAAGTTCTAAATCATCCGCAAATTTCACTTTTAAACCAGCCTCGGTGCTGTTATCGTCTTCTACTGTCTTTTTGAAGCAACCTCTGTTCCAGTTTGTTTGGGGCTTCTTTGCTCAATTTTTTGGTAAGACGACCCCTAAACCTCAAGTAGATGTTTAGATAATTCTTGGATAGACTCTAGGGTGCGATTCGAGATAGATCGTTGTAGAAAATTGACTGATTTGGCGATTTTTGTGAACACGGTTTTGTGTGCATACTCTGTTCCTGTTCACACCTAATGTGGTACTATTCATGTCGAGTTTAGGCTATTCCATGGTGTCGATGATGGTCCGGTGAGGTTTGAATAACGGGAAAAATGAATTTTGGAACATTTTAATCGAAACCAAGCACGATCGATTCCCTGTATCTGTTCATCGATACCTTGTGCATTATTCACGTGCTACCAATTTGATTTTGGTTGCAAATGACAAGTTTTGTAGATTACAGGTGATTTGATATCGAAAAATAAAAATGAGGCATTTTTGTTAAAATTGGGCACATGAAACAAATTAATTGAGACTTGTCCATTGATCGACCATGTAGAATGGAAATATTGGGCACGTGTTTTAAAATGTGACCTGGCCTAACATACCTAGCCGATGATTTTTTACCAGATGAATTTGATTGATTTTTTGCTAAATGGCTATGGACGATTTCTCACGTTTAATTGCATATTATTTGTGACTTAGCGAATATATAGCCATAATGAGACTTGGCAAATATGTAGCAACAGAGGTCAGAATACGTATCTTGTACGCCCTGATTCGTTTGACACGAGGGTAGCTGGAGAGATACGTGATTAACCTGGACCATTTAGTTTACACGGGTTAGGCACGCCTTGATGCGTATAATACACGAGTTGGACCTGAAGGCTTTATTCGCGGGTACGAGTTGGTTAGAGAGTCAAGACTGGAAATTTGAGCCTAGCATGTGTACGCATTTGCATTGTTGATCTCTGTGTAATATGAATTATTGGCGTGGCCTGATTATTTGTGATGATGAGCCATGTCTCGTTTGCCCCGGGCCCTGGTTTTCTATTTCTATGACCTGAGCATCTTATAGGGCATGTTTAGAGTTGGATTTGAGGGTATGTTAATATTTCTGAACGAGATTAGGAGTATTTTACTGAGATATGTTCCCACGGTGGTTATTTTCCAATATTTTCAGATCCCTGACCGCCCGTAATGATTGCAATCCCAGTGAATAGGGTTTTCCAATGAACTAGACTATGATACGCAATCATTCTGGACCGCAAGATTGTGGGTGGGATGGCGATGATAGGGTTAGGCAGAAGTCTCTTTGTGGTAGAAATTTGCATGGTTTGCTTGTAGTCGGATGGGAGAAATTACTGACCTAAGTCCTTTTTGTTGTAAAGGTAAGGATGAACGAAAGTTTTGAATTGTTCATATAATATAAGGGTGGTTTGTTGGTAATTATCCGGATTGTCCCTCTCTTTACGCCTAGTTTGAGATGTATATAAACGCATATAATTAAGGAGTGGTTTTTGTAATTATCCGGATTGTCTCTCTTTACGCCTTTCCTTGTAATGTTAAGAGAGTTTCATTTCCATTGTGGTAGGACTCTGTGGTCGTTTGGTTTATGGTGGTTTCTTGGGCCGTCCTGGTTATTAACCAGGCGATCGTACAGGTATAACAAGGATGTCGCGTGGCTCGTGGGTTCGGGGCGTGACAATGGGTGAGTTTATGTAACGATTGTCCATTAAGTTATAATTCAATTAATTAGCACAAGCGGAAGGAGATTCATATTGAAATATAATACCTTCGTTCATTAAGATTAATAGACATAACAAGTTCATAATTATGCTATAGCCAAAACATAAATGCTATCCAAGCATCTGGGGAAAAGATCTACCCAAGCTAGAGGGGTACACAAAAAGAATCCTACTCCCTTCTATCATGTTGGCTCAACAAAATTTGTCCAATACATATGGACACTATATCCCATATGCCCAAACATACACATATATGTATATATACATCTACTATATAGGCCTCAACCACCTCCCTTAGACTGCCCCCTAGCCCGTCATCACTGTCTTCACCATTGCCGCCGTCGATATTTGTACCCTTTTGAGGTAAGGAACCATGATGGGGGCAATTCAAGTGAGATTCAATATAGATCCAATTTTCTATTCACTCATGGGATCTGAGTGGTCGGGGGTACCTAAAATAGTTAATAAACATAAATACTAAATAATAAATTGAAATACTAAATTAAATACATATTCTATATATATAGAAAATATATATTCTAGAATAAAAAGAAATTTCAATATATAAATAAATATAGGAGTAAATAAAAACGAAAATTGTTGTTATTTTGAATTTTCTTTTTTATTTAAAATTCAATAGTATTTGTATTGAAAATTAATTTAATTTATTTTTATTTCCTAATTTAAGAAGTTTGTTATTCAAGAAAGTTAGTTTGAACCCCTGCCCCCAATAAATAATTTTTTTTGTTTTCTTTAGTTCCATTATTCCCTATTCTAAAAGGATCATCTAGAATGCGATTTTTTTTTTAATTTAAACGTATTCAAATAGAAATGCTGAAATCGATGTTATGGATTGAATTTTTTATTTCATATATCATCAAATGATACACGTCTTGGATAAGAAACTACAATGCACTAATGATCAGAGGTCCTAGCACATGATCAACTTGCCTAAAAATACCAGGCAAAAAATCTAAAAGTAACAACAGCCAAATGACCCGTGTTAACAAATAAGACGGTCGTATACTTGACAAAAATAGTCAGCAAATCAGGGAAAATAACATCCTCATGCCAAGATCTAATATGAAACGACACTCCATAGAAATGATTAAGTGGTATATCCATGACTAATGATATGAAATATTAGGAACAAGAATGAGCCATAACCCAGCAAATAAAAGATCTAAATATTACAATATACAATTCAGATGCTACTCGACAACAATTTATCTGAGACATGCTTTTCTAATTGATCACGCCAAATAAGACACAATTTAATAGCTAACAAAACGTTCTTTCAAGTATGATGAGGAAAAATTATTTATTTATTTATTTATTTATTATTATTATTATTATTATTATTATTATTATTATTATTATTATTATTATTATTATTATTATTGTCATTACTACTACTACTACTACTACAACAACTACGACAACAGCAACAACAAGAGCAACAACAACAGCAGCAACAACAACAATGACGACTTCTAGGGATTGAACCGCGGTCATCTACAGACATTTTCATTCCCCACACCACCCACTGAGGTGTTAGTGGTGTCAAATAATGCTCTTTCTTTTTTTCTATCTAACTTGGTATGTAATTTTTATATTCTTGTAATGCCGTCCAAGAAGACCACAAAATACCGATAAAAAAATTCACAGAAATGAAAATCACATCACATGAAGTGCTATGCACTCACGAATATGCAAATGATTGATCTTTTAGCCTTATCTCATTTCACATTCCACAATTCCACTTGCCAAGATCCACGGATTCCTCTCGACATCCGTGAAATGGCACAACCAAGATTTGCACACTTGAGCATCTAAACTCCTAAGCTTCTCTGATCACACAACAAGAGCTTCCCTTATACACGAAGGGCCGTCCCAAATACTTAGGGCTCCATTGGCACACTAGCCGATGGGAAATTTTCAAATTTTTTAACTCCATGGTCATGCATACATGTTATTTTGTGATGTGCAATATGAACTATCCACACATAATTCATGATTCAACCACTACTCAATAAATGCAGGCGCACATTTTCATGAGAAATCTGACATTGTAGCAAAAGAAATTCAATTCAGCACAAGGTACATTATCAGAAAGATTTAGACTTAACCAAATTGCATTGATTAAAATTATCAAATCAATTCCAAAAATCAGGAAAATCCATATTAATTCAATGTATGTTGAGCAACTTTCATTTGTAAATTTATCTCATTTGGTATATAAAATTAGATTTTTCCTTAAAATAAAAAAATCACTCATAAATAGTCAGTATTGCACACTGATCAAAATTTTCACTTTTCACCAAGTAAAAAAATACTAAAATTCACGAAAATTTAACATTTTGTACTTACGACTTAGATCTACAACTTTCATAACATGCAAGGTCTTTGGCCGACCAAATGAACTTCAAAAATTCTCAAGTTAATGTATGTTAGGATATTAGCATCAACTTTCATGTTTTGACTTTAGCCATTTGGAGCTCACAAAATACAATGTAAAAATAGCAAGGACAAGATGTCAAATCAAACTTAGATTCATGACACCTTCTAAAATCCACATGCATTTGCTATTTCTCACACTTCTACAATACAATCTATCATGTGCAAAACCATTGACATAACATTACCTCAAATAAGTCATGATCTAGCAACATTAAACCTTATGGAAGTAATGAGAAGATGTGATACTTGCCTTAAAACCAAAACAAACCGAATCCCTTTGCAAGAACAACCCAGATCTCTAGCAACTTCTTGAGAGCTAGATGATAGCGTGTGTGAATTTTGAAAAATCAAAATGAGGGGGAGGGTGTGTTCAGCCATGGGGTTAAAGGGAGGGGGAAACGCTTGAGTGTAAGCTTTGATGTGTCAAAAAATCTCATTGGGTATCATGAGTGGTGTGAATAGTATTTTTGGGGTAAATCATGAAGTTACTTAAATGCACTTTTGGGCACAATTCTCAAGGAATTTTTGGCCATACATGGGGTGAAATGACTATTTTTCCCTCGTTAGCATAGTTACACATTAAGCTTAGATTTGACTATAGTTTGCCCTATGATAAATTAGTATTTTCGGTTAACATATAAAATTAGCATCATAATCACATAATTATTCACATGACATGTATTAATCACTAACAAGTAGATTTAATTCTAATACAATTAAACCACGCTTTTGAAAATATCTCTTTAGAGGTCAAATTTACACTATAGTCCTTTAATTAACCTCTTAATAGCTAATATTTGATTTAATATCGCGATCACTCATATTCAATCAAGAAAAGTCCTAGTAGTCACATTTGTACTATGATTACTCAGTATTTCTCTCCTTGAGAAATTAAGCTTGCATTACCAATCCTCAATAATTACATGACATTAGTCAATTCTAAGTCAAGTAATTTGACTCTAATATCGTTATCGCCTTCAATTAATTAGGAAAAAATTCATGATGTCGCAATTTCAAATTGCGGATTTTAGATTTTTCTTTTTCTTTTTTAACAAAACATAGATTTATACCGGTTTGGTTTGGATGGGCAGTTCCACAATTAGAATCAGGAACCGGACCAACACCACCGGTTCCAAATGGTCCAAGTGGTTTCTGGTTCCTTTACACACTGCTAGTCATTGGGACATTGGAGGGCAAAGAGATGTGGCCAGCGAGGCGAGCTTCACCAATGGCCGACAAGGTCGAAGGACCTTGGCAATTCGTTAGAGGAAGAAGAAATGGCATAAAAAAAGAGAGAAAAAAGAAAAAAAAACATTCCGAAAATATTAAATATTATTAAAATTACCATGTTAGCGTCACATCAGCAATTTCTGATCAAGATTGATCGAATGTACTAAATTAGCATAAATGCAAAAGAGCTAAAATTTAATTGGAAAAAAAATATTATGACTAAAATAATACAATTATAATCGGTTTAAGTTTTTTTTTTTTTTATAACTCTCCTTGGACGCGGATATGTTGTTTTTAATCAGCCGACTTACGGCTGGTCCTTTTGATGCCACATTTTGTGCGATTTTGGACAGAATGGGGAATGGGATGTACTAGGTGGTAAGTTGGTGACATTGTAACTATAGGTCAACCTGACATATGACAAATGTTAATTGAAATCTATGCCTCTTTCTAATTCTGGTCAAAATCGAGGCTTTAAATTAGAAAAAGATGGATTGGACGTAGCTTCCTCGATCTTTTCTCCTACTAATTTATGATGGCTTGATGTCGTTAAAAGGTTGAAACGCAAGGTTACAATCCCACAAAGAAGCAAACCCCAAGCTCGCCACAGCAACCACCGTCTCATCTATTGTTGCCACCACCCCCGCCACCATCACCGGCACCGGCACCAGCACAGTTGTTCGTTCACTCGATACATCCCATTACATTACGGTCATTTGACAGAATGGTTTAATATTGAATCTCACATGCTTCAGTTTACGGCTAGGAATCAAGTTCATGCGCCCGTTTCGTCCAAGAAAAATTTGGATAGGCATTAGGTAGTGAGGAACTCCACAAAATATTTGGAAGTAGTTCGGCTAGATAGGTATTGGGCACTCCAAAGCTCTCTTGACTAAGAAATAATTGCTAGTCCAGGGAGGATCCATCCTCTCAACTCGAATTGAGATTGTCTTTTCCATTTCATCACTACGAATCAACCCGCCGCTTGAGAACCTCTAGCCCAAGAAGTTTGATATAATCAAGGAGGAATTATATGACTTCCTATTGCCACGGAAGCACTACTTTTTCGAGTTTTGGAAGCTCCCATCTCCCGAGCTAAATCTAGAAGCTCTTCTCTCTCGATATGAATCTAGATCTGGAAGCTCCTTAGAGGTGTTTATGCACTCATCCAACCTCTCCTGATATAGATTTAGATCTGAGAGCTTGTTCATCCTATTTTTGGTGCCTCTATGCGCCGATGATATTGACGAGACTAAACTTAGGTGCACATCTCCCACTTGGCAAACCATAGCTATTAGAGAAGGGATTATGGTGGTGCTCATCACCAAAGACGATACGAGATTCGTTTCATTAGCTGCCGATGAGAGTGTGCTTATCATAGCAACTTATACTTTGTTATTTTACCTTACTGTTTGGAATTTGCTTTGTTTTGAATATCTCATGCATAGGTTGGGCTAATTTCTAAGATGTTCATCCAATATCTACAAAATCTAAATGTACTCGTTAACTACAAAGGACCCATGATGAAACTCTAAAAGATAGCCTCCAAGGTACCGCTAATTACTTTCAAGAACCCACACCAATAGCTAAATCACTCGAGTAGAAGGGTCGCAGTGATCAGGATGCTCAGCCTCGAGCTCATATTGGCCATGAATTCAAGAAAACTATAAAAAAAAATTCAAAATTTATTGCTAAACCTTTTAATTTGGTCGATTTAATCCTAAAATTTTTGAAAATTTGTCAATTTAGTCCTAAACTTTTCAACTGTACCAATTTTGTCCTAAAACTTTTTATTATTTTTCAATTTAGTAATAAACATTTTGACGATTTGTCAATTTAGTTTTTCTGCCAATTTTGACTAGAAGTTGCTGTGTGGACTATTTTATTAAAATTTTGTAAAATTTTCTTCTTCTTTTTTCCTTCTTTTCTTCTTTTCTTTCTTTTTTTTTTCTCCTTAACTTAGGCAAGCGAGGACGCCGACCAATCCTCCTTGACCACAAGTGAGGGCTGAAAACCCTCACTTATGGCCGGGCCAAGTTCAGAAAAAGGAAATAAAAAATATTAATAACAAATTCATAAAATTTAAAGAATTGCCTATGTTAGTGCTGTTTATGTCACATAAGACAGCACTAACTAGATCACCATGTCAATGATATTATGATCAAAATTGGCTAGAATGACTAAATTGGCAAATCTTCAAAAGATTTAGGACTAAATTAACAAATCGTCAAAATTTTAGCACTAAATTAGCGAAATTGAAATGTTTATGACGGGATTGAAAAATCATCAAAAGGTTAAAGGACTAAATTGGTCAAATTAAAATATTTAGAACTGGATCAGCACAATTATATTATGTTTACTTTTTTTTTTTGGTAATTTTCCTGCTATTATGAACCCTATTTAACGTTCCAAAGAGAGAGACCCAAGCAAAATGAAGGGCATCTTACCTTGGCGCCTTCTTGGCTACTGATTGTTTCATCAAGATTGCAACGAGGGTACTCAAGTTATCTCGAGTTTCAGTATCTTCTAACACGGGCAGGGCCCTATTTGAATAGTGCTCAATTCTGGTCAAAATCGATTGGGTCGAACGACCGTAACATCTTACATTGATTTCACGTGATTCTCGCAGAAGTCGGCCATGACCTGACCACGGAGCCGGCCGAGACGGAGGCATGACCTGGCCCACGTCTTGGCCACTGGCCCACCACCGGGGAAGAATCCATCATGAACTACCATCATTTCTAGGACTATGAAAATGCAATTATAGTCCAGCTTGTCATCTTACACATATCCATCAGAGTCTGCGATTGTCGTTAAGAACCAGCATTGAACCAGGAGTCATCTCTAATTTTTCCTCAAGCTGATTGTCGTTTTGAGTTGTCATCATCCTTAGTTGGTGCCCGGAGATTCTCGAGCGATATCATCGGCGCAACGAACGGACCGTAAAATCTTACATTCAGTTTTACATGGTTCTTGCGTAGGTCGGCCACGGCTTGGCCACGACCGGAAAAGGATCCGCCACGAACTACCAAAAGAAAGGACAGGCAACTCCATCATTACTACAAGGGCTACGAAAATGCGATTAGTCTAGCTAGCCATCTTAACATCGTATATCCATCAAAAGCTGCAATGAGGTCGCATTATCTAATTAGAAAAGGAAATGAATCATAAAAATTAGGATTAATACCACGAAAAACCCTAAACTGGTACGCCTGTGACAAATTTACCCCAAACTTTTTTTTTTACCACGAAAAATCCCAAATTGGTACAAATTGGTACACATGTGACAAATTTACCCCAAACTTTTTTTTTTTACCACGAAAAATCCCAAACTGGTACACATGTGACAAATTTACCCCAAACTACCCCAAACTGGTACACGCGTGCCAAATTTACCCCAAACTGATATATTTGCGACAAATTTACTCTCCGTTAATTTTTGTTAAATTTAACGTTAAATTACTTAGTTGGATGGCATGTGGCACTTCACGGGTATACCGTTTTAGGATTTTTACCCTCCGTTTACCACGGGTTTATCAATTTATGGTTTTTCATGATATTGATCCTATTTATAAAGGGTAAATTTGTCATAGGTATAATAGTTTGGGGTTTTTCGTGATAAAAAAAATTAGTTCGGGGTAAATTTGTCACAAATGTATCAGTTTGGGGTTTTTTATGGTCAAAAAAATAGTTTAGGGTAAATTTGTCACGGGTGTACCAGTTTGGGGTTTTTCGTGGTTAAAAAATAGTTTTGGGTAATTTGTCACATGTGTACCAGTTTGGGGTAAATTTGTCACAAGCGTACCAGTTTGGGGTTTTTCGTGGTATTAACCCTAAAAATTAAGGGTGATCGACTTCAGGATGGGTAGTTCCCACTTTAAAATCGAGAACCGCTCGCTAGGGACTGGTTCGCCAAATGCGAACCATGAATCACTAAATCGTTCTATGGATCCACTCAAAAATTGAATCATCGGTTTGGTCCGATTCCTAGTTGGATCTCGATTATGGTCCTACCGAGCACCAACATCAATTAAAAAAAGAAATAGAATCAATCCTGGAAATCGAAGGAGAATG
This sequence comes from Psidium friedrichsthalianum, assembly GCA_019149425.1. Taxonomy (NCBI): domain Eukaryota; kingdom Viridiplantae; phylum Streptophyta; class Magnoliopsida; order Myrtales; family Myrtaceae; genus Psidium; species Psidium friedrichsthalianum. The sequence goes on along the minus strand of JAGVVM010022836.1, from coordinate 16,238 downwards.
GCTCAACTTGGGATTTTGACAATGCATTCCCCCACGTTTGCGTTCAGTATTCTTATCATATAAAAAAGTTAAGGACAATGTCTTTGAAGACGACGGTATTATTATCAACAATGGAGTTGAGCATCATGGAAAATACAATAGCTAGATATGGACTCTCTATTTTTTTTTTTTTTTTTTATGGATAGATTTTGACTCTGAGCCTTTGAGGAAGATAATTTCAATTAAAAAAATATAAATTTATATTATATAAAGAGATCGATTCGGTTAGACCGATTGGATAGTTTCCATCCGAAATTGCGAATTGAATAAATATCTGTCAATTTTAGAAAATTGAAATCAAGAATCGAACTAATACCCGCCAGTTTCACCCAAAATCACTCGGTTGAAGACGGTCCAATTCAATTTGAGTGGATCATCATTTTTTTGCTCACCCCTGATAGGAGCTCATGATTTCGTTCTGACTTTACCAGAGCCCGCCATCTTGAGCTGCGCCCGTCCTGGGCAATGTAAAAGAGAGCGTGAGGGCAAAAGGAAAACGAAAGGAATTGCAAACCGAGATGACATCCTCGTTGATAAATTTCGATGTCGCAAATGACCACGACTTCATGGTCCCCCATTATACAACAAATGAACATATCCAAACAATAGGACACTACAGATACATCAAGAAGCAGATCAAATGCCTTCTTCAGAGTATCACAAATGCAAACGTCACAACTGAGGCATCATGGTCATCATCATCGTCACCATCACCTGTACGTCACTTCCGGGGATGGGAAGAGCCGTTTCGCTAGCCACTGAATCGGCCTGAGCAGCTGCGCCCTCTTCTTGCGCCAGAACCAGATGGCCGCATTGTATTGCTCGTTGCGGATTTTGCGCGTGGCTGCCCTCCAGTCGTACTTCTCCATCTCCTCGCGAGCAGCCTTACCGATGGTTTCTCTCAACTCGCAGTTATGCAGAAGAGGCTCGAGTTTGCTCATGCAGTCATCTAGATCTCCGGGATTGAAGAGGAAACTAGTTTTCCCATCCTGCTCCGGAGGGATGATGTCCGGTACCCTCCAGCGCGAGCCGCCACCACTGGAATGCCCGAGGACATGGCCTCAAGAACGACGAGCCAAGTGTCTCGGATTCTGAAGGCATCAAGAATACGTCGCCACTTGCATACGCCTGGGACAGCTCTTCACCTTGTAGCATCCCAGTGAATACTGCAGGCATCCCGGAGAACATCCTTTCCAGTTCCTCCCTGCCAGAAAGTAGCCAATATGTCTTTTACAGGATTCTAACAACTTATTTCCACCTACAATTAGGTGACATCGCAGGAAAAAAAAATAATGGCAGAGTATTGAATCTTGAAATTCAGTTACCTGTAGGGTCCATCACCAATGAACGCAATCCGTGCATTGGGGAGCCTGTCCATCACTCTGCCATAATACCAGAGTAAAGAATTCCAAGGCTTCAAAACTACGTGAAAAAGGAAGAGCAGGAACAGCAGCTAGTTTTGGCTAGAAAATATGTAGGAGTTTCACAAGGTACTCTTCCAAGAAAGGCATTAAAGTTGGTCCTTAGATATCTCACAAAATTCCATCTTTTGAGCTTAACTATTAATACAAGAAGAGAACTGTAAGGACTAGACAGTAATCACCTGATTACAGGTTAATATCCAGTATGATTTCCTGAGGTGACTTTTTTCTACAAATGCAGTAAAACAAAGAGGTACCTTTTAAGAAAATCCAAGCTCTTCTCAACCCCAAGTCTTCCAACATGAACTATCAATGGTTTCTCAGGTTCACCATTGCTGATCACAGATATGCCAGAATGAGATATACACCCAAATCACATCACTGAAATGCAGAGGGGAAAAAGAAGTTCGACACCTACCTCAGTCTATATCGCATTTCTTGAGAACGGAAACGAGGGTTGAAGCTTTCAGAATCAACACCCTTATTCCAGAGGCGGATCTTGTTTGCTAAATAATAGCATAATAAAACAAGATCAGTCTATCACGCCATTGCAATGCAACATTCAATAACCTTAATTTAACAAAAAAAAAAAGAATTCAGTGGCTATCAACAAGCAGGTTTTGCCTCGCGGAGTTTTTAAGTCCTTGTGAAGAGTTAATTTACTTTACCCACCTGTTGTGACTCTGTAGGCTTGGAGTTCCTTCCCTAATGCAGCCGATGGCACCAAAGTCAGATCAGCAGCTCTGTGAAGAAATTCTACCGAGGAAAAAGAAAAGGAAGAAAGTCACTCAAACAATTAAGGAAAAGCACTAGAGATTCGTTTAAACAGGCATCCTTGGATTCTCACTTATTATCAGCCACATGGGTTGCACCAGCCAACTAAACGTGTACCTTGGTATGTAACTGCAAAGTGCAAACAAGAGAAGAATCAAATTCTGGTCTTTTCCAGTGAAAAATAAATAAATAACTAGACACCTGGTTATTTCAAGTTGACTCTTGAAACATTAATCAAAACAGGAACAAATATTGGAACTTACTTAGAAGTTGAACATAACTAATATTCCAGCACAAACATTAGGAAATGAGGAAATCAAAGACAAGTTCAACTTACACTGGGACATGAGTATGTAAGACATAACTATGGAACACATAACATTTTTGCAATGGCAAGCGCACCAAAAACCTACAACATTGTGCATAAGTTATTTCTTTAAGTTCCTCAATCTATAAGCCAACAAATCAACAGAGGCCAATCACTTACCATTATACCAGGTGACGATGCATGGATTATGTCAGGCTTGAACTTCGCAACCTCCGAAATTATTCTAGGACTGAGGGCCAGGGAGAGAGGAACCTTCTGATACCACGGACAAGGAAAGCTGCGAAGAGAGGATCAAAGACACAACATACTTAGTTAGAGAAGAAACTGGAAATGGATAAAAGAGAACAAGATTGTATGAAAAATTCTTCAAAGCAGGGATACCAATATAAAAGAATTTTATTTTGTGCACTTTTTCCAAATAACACTATCGTACTATAGAGTAGCCAAAGGGACTTTTGCACAAAAGCCTGTTCACCAACATCTCCAATTTACAGGTTCTCTACATTGGATGGTGTTGAGCAGTTATCAACCAGAATTTGACAATTTATAGAGATTTGCTGCTCTAGCCTTCTATCGAGATTCACGAGAACCCGAACAAAAGCAACCAAGAAGCGTTGATGGAAATGGTATGTGTTACAGCAACGGCGTTCCCTTTTTCCATTTATTCTCTATTAAAGTAGAGATGTTCCCAATTCCTAAAAGCTTCTTAACTGTTCCCCGTTAGGATTATGAGAAAACATACATTTAAAGAATCTAGAGTGCTATCAGTTTTACAACTTTAGGCCTTCTACTTGATTGGTGAGGTGAATAACTCAGAGGCAGCGAAAACCTCGACAATGCATTTCAGTAAGACACAGATGATGATGACATATTTCAATTGTAAGAAATCACATGAAGCTAGAAAACTTTTACAACCTCCGTGATCCGATCAACTTAGCCCCATAAAATTCATCAGGTACTCCTTCATGTGTAGTCACAACCATCACCTACAATGCCATCATTAAGAAATATCTATCAGATACGAAACTGAAGAAATAAAGAAAGACAAATATAACCTGCATGGATACTACGAATTGCATGTTTAAATAAGTGACAAGTCTTTCATGTGAAAGGACCGTCTGAGAAGTGGGTCTGTTTGGAGAGGATTCTACATTTACTTCTTACATTTGTAATTCTTGTGGCTCTATATTTTGACTTCTATTCAACTCAGAACACCATAAACCTTTCAAAAAATTCAAACACTAGATTTTTCTAAGTTTTCTCAAACTGGAAATGAGCTTTCCAACTTCAAATTTGAGGAAAAGTGATAAGTATAGTAATAAGTAGTTTTCCTATGCTTCCAAATACTAGCCTACGTGTAAGTAAACTGATGATAATTACTAAACCCCAACCCAACTGAAGCACCATCTATTGCTACCATCTCTTTTAGCTAGCAGTCCAGATAGCATCAGTTCTTCCTTCAGTGTAATGTCCTATAGTTTTTGCTGCCACAGGCCAACCCAGTAAACACATTGGGGAATGTAGAAGCGCATGAACTTACTCATCTCCATTTTCACGCAAATACTTGATGAAATTCTGGAACCGATTCTTATAGCCTGATACATAGCTGTGAAAGCAAAAACATGAGAAACATACTCATGAGTTTCATTCTGTTTGATGGACGTAAAGATCATTTCTTAACTGGAAAGATGGATTTCATAATCCGCTATCAGACACATGAAGCATAATTTTCATCCAATAGATTTTGTCAACTAGTACCTCAACGGTTCATCCTATTGAAGGACAAGATAACATGATAAGCATGACATGAACCTGCATACGCTGAGGCATACATATACCTGACTAAAAGCTTATGGAGACAAGAATTTAACAAAGACATGCTTAATCACACAGTCACATAGCACTTCCAAGGAACTGTAAGTATGGCTTTCTAGATTGCCCATCCACAATGATCAATCGAAGCCCAAAGTACGAATAGCCAAAAAACAATAGTGAAACTCTAAAATTCAGGGCAAAACAATTGAATGCTTGCAAGGCCAATCCAGTTCAATGGGAGAAAACTATGTACTAATCACATTTACGCAAAGAGAACTCTTCCAAGATGAAAATCACATCTGTAGAAAAATCAGCCTATCTTAGAGAACCGCCAAGCCAAACAACACGTCCACACCAAGACAGCAGCTGGAATCTCGCGATAAATACTCTCACAATGTTGGTAACAGGACAAGCAAAAGCACTACTTCGTTCCTAAGAACACCTGAAATCACCGAAGCTCCAGACACGTCCAAAGGAGAAAAAGAAACACATCATCGCAGACGGAAAGAAATTGAACCCAAGATCGACACAGCTCAACCAAAGGTGACCGCCTTTTCACCCGACACTTCCATGGAAAGGCCCCAACCCACCTCGTCATTTCATCAAACGACGGAAGACGGCCAGAACCCACAAGTCAAGAAACCGACCCGCACAAAAGCAAGAATCAAGAAAAGACTCACGCGAAGGGAGAAGGCTCGACGAAGAGAGCAATCCGACGAGGCCTCGAGCTGTTCTCGGCATCGAGCAAAGGAGGGGGACCCTCTTCCCCCTCCTCCTCCTCCTCCTCCTTCCTGGAGCTCGCTGATGGTCATCTTGACAAGAACCACCTCCTCCTCCTCCTCCTGCTGCCGCTGCTGCCGCCGAACTTCTGGGTCTCGCGGGCCGAGCGGAACAGGCTAATGGTTCGGATCGGCCTCCGGGAGGCCGTCCGGCCGGCTTGTGGGAGGAGGGCCCGGGCCCCGGGGGGAGCGTCGGTTCGCCGGCGGCCGGAGCGGGTGGGGACGGCGCCGGGCGACCGCGCCCCCGGCCGCCCGAACAGGAGGGCAGCCGACCGGGCCAAGGGCATGCGCGCCGGCCGTCGCGTGCGCCGGGGCACAAAAAAAAAAAAAGCCAGGTTCGTCCACCGGGTCCTGGCTCCCCGTCCAATGGGGGTCCGGCGGGATCGCGGGGCCCTGCTTGCCTACCCCGCCGGCCGGGGGTCCGACCTTGAGGCACGGCAGGAGAGCAAGAGAGGGGGCGGGCCGCCTCGCGGGAGGGAAGGACAAGAAAAGGGCCGGAACAGGCAGGAGCAGAAGCAGGAGCAGGCAAGCCGCGGTACAGCGGTACACGGAAGAGAAGGGGACATAGTTTGTGGGATATAAGGGGAGAGAGGGAGAGAGGGCGAGGCTTTTGGGGGGAGGAATTAAATTTGGGAAGGTGGCAGTGGCTGAGTTTGGAGAGAGAGAAAACATGGAGGAATCTGAGAGTCTTGACGACGACCCTCTCCATCTCTCTCTCTTGTCGATTGGATCAAATGGATATTCTTTTGTTCCGCAGGGGCATCGTTTCGGAAGATGTGTTAGCATATGCCATCGGCGCCCCTGTATTTTCCCTCTCCTTCTTCCTTTTTTCCTATGTTCCTAGCTTTTTTTTTTTTTGGAAATTTTCAAAAAAAAAAAAGGTCAAGTCCTCTTATTTTTTTCAAATAAGGATTTGAAATAGACTTTGTTACTTTACTTTAATAAAAAGCCTAAAATATCATCGTTATCTCAAAAAATGCTTGACCTTATCGACTAGCCAAATTTTCTGGCCGATTAAAGGCATTTTTATCAAATGTAATTTTAACATAATTTCATTAGTTAAATTAAATTAAAAAAGCAAAAAATAAAAGGTACAAAAAAGGACGAAGGAGTGCACAAGCGGGAGTGCAGCCATTCTCACCTATGCCACCACCCCAATGCCGATGGGGTCACGCCACCTCGTCGTTGCCCCACCGTTGTCGAGGCGATGTTGTTTATGTTTTCTTTTCTTTTTTCTTTTTTCCAATTTTAGTTTTTCAAAAAATTTTGAAAAAAAATCAAAAAAGGAAAAATAAATAATAAAATAACAAAAGTTTAAATGACTAGAATATCCTTATTAATTGGTGAGTCAAGTCCTTTTTGAGACTAACAAGGTCACTTTAGGCCCTTATTGAAATAATATCAATCGTATTTCTTATTTGAGACAATAATGGCACTACATAGCTTTATTTTGAAACAATCTCATTTCAAACTTTTATTTAAGAAAATGAAGGCACTTAGGCTTTTTTTGAAAATTTTCGCTTTTGTTTAGTACTCTTGGGACTTTTATGACATCAATATTCATTTTTGTTAGCGTGATTCCAAAGATGGATTTTTTTTAAGGGCGAACGAGGTTTGGATTTCGACTCGACGTACCTAATTAGTTTGCATGGATTCGCGTCGTCCAGGCATTTGTCGGCGAGTATCCTCTGTCCACGAGATAGAGAGACTGCTCTTGACAAAAGAGGCGATGGATCGATCACAAAGTCTAACACGAGCTTTCACTGCATCTTCGATCCGACTCGACACAGCAAAGTCACGCCGCATGAGGTTAAGAGAAAATAGTTATTGTCGAGGTCTTTTTCAGGTCGGGTCTGGATCGTTCGCTTCAAATCGAACGGGACAATAAGAAATGATTTTCTTACATTAATATCAAGTGCCATACTAATTTATCGTGCGCGACCCAGATAAGTCATTGTGTGCAAATAGTTCATTCATGTGCAAATTATATTTTTGAGGAGTCGTATCTTTCATGGGTTCGGTCCAAAGAGGAAAATGGTTGCAATAAACCCGAAACGTCGCGTTTATAAGATTACATGATTTTTGTAGATTAAAAAGAGAGAGTTAATGTCACGAAAAATAGGTATTTTTTTCCTATTATGGAAAAGAAAATATTTAATAATGCACCGCGCAGTAATTGAATCCTCGCGTGAGAATATACCAACCCCACGTGGTAAATAAGGTCGGCCTCCTCCTTAATTGACAACACTAGTTGTTTTGTTACATCTCCCTTCGTGTGTTGATTTGGACAACTGTCGCATTGCGTCTACGTTCTTTATTGGGTCCCACAACGTGATATTTTGAATTATAATCTCAAAATATTCAAATGTTTTCATCCAGAATACAAGTAATCCTTTTCGTGGTTCTACAAATTTGACTTCTTTCATCAAATTCATGACGTAAATCCATGTTTTATTTGGGCTAATGCGGGAGAAAATCTCAGATCGACACACCGGCGCCACGTTTATCCTGAACTAATTCTCGTATCTTGGAAAATACCAAACTGGTGCACCCGATGTCGAAATTTATCTCCAAACTAGCTTTCACGTCAAAAAATCCAAGCCGACACACTCCGTTATGCATTTATCCCAAAACATTTTCGAGTCACAAAAAAAAAAAAAAAAAGTGCAGGGGCTTTGAGGAATTTTCCAAATAAACTTTAGCTGATGAGATTTGAATTTTTCGCAAGGCGGATATCTGTTCGGGATCAACGTAAGACGAGTATATCAGCTTGGAATTTTTCACGACACGAGAATTAGTTCTGAAGTAGATTCGGCACGAATGTACCTATTCGAGATATCGGGTGGGGTCTTGCTTTGTTCTTTTTTTATTTATTTTACTTCTAACTCTTAACTTTCTGATTTTTGTCATGACTCTTGCAAAAGTGTTCGAAAATCGAATCTCGCACTTATCGTACTAACGTTCCCATTTCTTTAATTTCTTTATCGGTAAGATCGCATGTCCATTGGCATATGGGTAGGCCAGATTAACTGCCCTCCCCCCTCCCCTCTTCCCCTTTATTAGATCAACGTGAAACACGAATGTACCGATTTACGATTTTTGGTGAGCCCGAGGGTGCGTAGGATACCAGCTCGCCCCTCGTGGGTAAAATTATGATTGGTGGGGGCGTGTCGGACCATGTGGTAAAGTCGCTGTCCCCAATTTGCCTTTGTTTCTGCCGGGACAATGCCACGTGCGTCCTCCAAAAATATCTGGCCGTGAAATCTGCCCCTTGTGGGACCCAAACCCCTCGATTTCCCCATGCTCCTCCAGTTGGCGTTATTTTTAGACCATATGATATGATAGCTTCCACCCTTTAGTCTCTTTTTTATTTATTAATTCTTTATTTTTTTATACCTTCTTTTTCTTTTCTTTTTTTAAGCGTTTGCGTGCACAAACTTTTGCCCGAGTAATCTGTATATACGTTCGAAATACGGTATTCGTCGCGTTCATAATAAGTGTTGACCGTTGACCACGCGGCCGATCTTTTTTTTAAATTTCCTTTATTTTTATGTTGAATGAATTTTTTATCGGGTGGAAAAAAAATAAAAGGCGAGAAAAAAATGGAAAAATGAGGAAAGAAAAAATTCCGTAACCGCCCCTGAAATTATCAAAAGATAACAAGACAAAGTGGAGTTGAAGAATATATTTAGGATGTGTTTGTTTCAAGATGATTTGAAAAATATTCTTTTCTAAAAAAATTCGCTCGTATCGCTTAGAAAAAATATTTACGAAAAATATTTTCATCGTCAAGAATACATTTAGACATAAATTATTATCGATAATGAAAATATTTTTTATTAACTAATTATTTCAAGCCATGCAAGGCATCGTTTTAAAAAAAGAAAAAACTTTTCATGATAATCGTTCATATCTTGACTATCCAAAATTGACGAGCCTATTACTATAGTCACACAATTTGGCCAGATATTCGCTTCCGAGGTGACTCGAACTTGCCACGATTGCGAAATCTCCTTGAAAAAGTACAGGATTATGTCGCTGAAATGGGTAACGTCGACATGGTGATCCTGCCCCGCACGCTTGACCGACCAGTGTTTGTCCAATAAACCACGCGATTCGATTTGATTTGGATGAATTTCCAAGGAAGGATTTCTTTTCTTTTCTGTTCCTAGCACTTGTTTGATCTAATATTCAATGTAGGTCAAAGGCTTCTCCAGATTCGGAAGGAACAATAAAAGTTGTTTATGCAAGCAATGTCCCCGAAGTGATAGCATTGTCTTCAGTAATATATTTCAAAAAAAAAATCTTTTCAAAAAACAATTTGCGATAATGTCAAAAAGTTCTAAATCTATTGAACAACGGCTATTTGAGTGCCATATTTTTAAATTAGAACATTTTGGTCCTAGTCTTTTTACGATCTTCCAATGTGGTCCTTCAAGCCAGTTTTTTTTTTTTTTTATAGAAAATCGCCGACATGAATTCTAGCTATTCTAAGTGGCATGGTTGGGGCGGAAGTGGACGATTTTTACAATTTCTTTATTTATTTCCTTTTTCCCTTTTTTTCTCAACCGGTCGTTGGGGGCCTGGCAATGGCCGACGAGGGTCACTGACCATAGGCAAGGGCTGACAAATCTAAGCAAGACGAGGGCATTGTGGCCCTCTTCTTGTGGCTGACAGGGATGCACAAAAGAATTAGGAACAACTCGAACCACCCAAAACAGGATCAAACCAGCGTTTCCCTATTTGAGGTGTGGAATTTCTCACCCAGACTAGACTGATACATACATGAATGCAATCTTAGCTCTCTGTCAAAGTCAGACTCTCACACGTGGAGCCATATGTTGGGAAAACCCTTCATGATGTTTTGCAAATGACAAAGACAATCAAAGGTTATTGATTATATATATATATATATATATATATATATATATATATATAATATATATATGTAGAGAAGTAGTACCAGGTGATGTGTACACAAGCCGTAGTATCGATGGTATCTTGATCAGCAATGCTCTATTCGAGATGCTCTATCGAGATGAATCATGGTAGATATCTAATGGTGGTGTTCCAAATTCCGTACCGATTCCACATAGAACCTGAAATCTACTTGTTAGAACAAGTTTTTTTTTTTGGAACATGGAACTTACCCTGCGTATCTTAAAACCTAAACCTTGTCACAAGTTTCAGGGTCAATTCTAAGATCTTTTCAAGTTCCACCTATAATTTTAATCTAACTATGGTAGTGAATCATCACTTTTAAGAATATCACTTGCTACTACAATCCACTGACCACGACTCATATTTAAACACATGAATAAATGTGAAACATTTACAAAGTAAAAGATAGATATTGCCAAAAATAGAAGCAAGACTAACAGTTTAAATTACACAATCATCATGAATGCCTTGGAATATCGCAAAATTGCATGAAAATATGTACCAACAAAAAACATAAAAACTTGTTATATGTTCTAAGTTTCACTACCTTGACCATGAACCTATCCATCGGAATAGGGACCCCAATTTTGGAACTTGAAATCTACTATGATTACCTTGAAATCAAGAACCAAACGGGTTCCCCACTGGTCTGGTTCCAGGTTCAACCTTGAAACTATGCTCACCCATAGTGAACTAGGTATTTGGTGTGGAGATGTCTACAACTGGAAGATCTTAACTGAGGGTAACCAAGATGAGAAAAATGGGATGGTCGTGATGGCTTGGAAGGACCAAAATAAGGTGAACAGTTGGTAGACCTTAATAACAATGAACAAGCCTCATATGTTAATGTTCTTTGAGGCTTGGAAGGACTACATTGTGAAGATGAACAACTTAGTAGAATCATGATTGCCAACATACTTGGAAAAAACCCGAAGATAGATAAACAGATCTCCATCAAGACAACATATTATTAGCTAGAGTAGTTCTTTTAGATGAGGTGAAAAGAGAGTGGCAATGCTGATAGTCCAAAGGATACAGTGAAGATGAGGAATCTACAAGATGCCAATGTCCTTGATGGTTTTTGAATGTTGTCTTGGCTATTCGGTGAAGACGAGAGACTCCTTGGGTGTGTTGATGTACTGGAAATCTTTGGAAGCTGATGAGCCAAAAGGATCATTGAAAAATGATTGCAAGCTCATTCGACATGAGCTCATTGGTGGGCAACTCAACAAGCTATTTATAAATATGTACTCCAGATACATGGGTAAGAGAGGCAGTGCTGTTATCGAGTCGTAGAAGGTGGCTGACCATACGCTCATCTAATGGGAACGTGTATTAAGATAAATATAGCCATTACAAAAGGCTTAGAGTTAACCAGCAAGAGGTAGTAGTGTATTTGACAAGTAACTCAAAGTGATGATTGCTTGACACCTAAATTTTATTTTTCTTTTTATATATATTATTGCAAAAAATGAGAATTTATTCTCACAAAAAAAAAAAACACATTTCCTCGTAATTTGCATATTTGTTTCATGCATGTATTTGCATCAATTTAGACTGGCAGAGGAATTGGGCTTCAATTGAAGAGCGACGGACGGACCCGAAGTTACTGAAAATTTGGCTAGCCCACGGTGACGGTCTTATTGGGTCGAAAATTCAAAGAGTCTTAACCCATGGGACTCTTCAATATTTTGAAAATTAAGAGTTTTAGTAATAAAACTCTTAGATTCAGAATTCTAATCTAATGGCCTAATCTAATCCTAATCCTACCTTAACTAAGTTTAATCCAATGGGCCATAATAACTCATACTCCTACTAGGACTAGGCTTGGCCTTAATTATATAAGCAACCTTAGCTCTAGGGTTATGGGGGTTCAATTTTTAGAGCCACATTGAAGGGAAAAAATCGGGAGAGAGCACATGAGAAGAAAATCGTGAGAGAGCAATTGAGAAATGCGTGGGGGAAAGTTCACAGATTTCACGTCAGAAAATTGAGGAGTGAGAGGAGAATTATTGTTTTTTTTTTTTCTCGCTGGGAGCAAATTCCTTTCCGCGTGCAACTCAGATTCCGCACGAAGTAGTCAACGGAAGTGCGAGTCCTCAGCTTCTATACGGGTTTGGTTGGGACTTTTATTTTTTTTGCTCTTTGTGGAAACTAACTTCTGGTTTTTGGTTGATCATTAAGTCCAAAATAGCCACCGCTTGAAGATCATTCTCGAAGTTTGAAAAGGCTGTAATAACAAAGCGCAAACAGTGGCTGTTTTTTTGGGTGAATATCCAGCCTGCGCGCGCTGTGGCAGATTTTGGAGCAAAACAAGGTAATTTCGCTCCTAACTTTTGTTTGCAATTCATGGCTTATTTGATTGGCATATTGCGTATATGTTCATAGTGCCTTGATGGATGTACATCAACTTGCAATTTAAATCGAAAAAAAACAAACCTTTGACTCTAAAAGTTGAAGTTTTTTGTGGATAAAAATCTGACTTTTTTTACACTTAACATTCGAGGCCGGAACTTGGCATAATTTTTGAAAAAAAATCAAAAACCTAAACCCAAACGCGATCATGTCTATCCGTAACTATTCGGATACGATTTTTTCGGAATTAATAAAAGGCGAAATTAGCCATTCGATCTATAACTACTTAGATCCGATTCGCTAACTTCTCAAATCATTTTTGGTTTAAGGAAGTGATTTTTTTAGAAAATTCAAGAGGATTATCCATGGATTGATTTTCATTATCAAGTTATTTTTTGTATATCCGTTGATTGGTTTTATCATGTTTGTTTTGGATATTACCTTATCTTGTTTGAAATTCCACAAAAAAATTTGAAAATTTTAGCAAGATATGGTTTCTTAGAACGCCTATCTAATTGAATATTTTAGAAAAGATGAGCTTCTTGAAAGCTTATCTCATTGAACTTTGGGAATAAAAAAACTAAGATAAGAAACTATCCAATGCCATATCCTAAAAGAATTCTAAAAAAACCTACTAAAAAAAATATATCTAAAATAACATCTGCTCATTGGCATTATCCTTGCATTCTTGGCATGATTCAGCGCGACCCATGTCAGCTTAGCATGTTCACGATAATTCTCATGTTGCGAATTGCATGTTCCATGTCCAATGATTTGCATATTCATAGCTTCTAGGCGGATGATAGCAAGTACTTCCATAATCATATTTACATGTTTTACATGTATCCATGTGACACATTTTCGAGTATCACCTCATCATACCTCCCATTTTGGGGTGACATATATATGCATGGTCATTTAATTTTTCACATAATTGGTTGTGGCCTCTTTATTGCACTATTTCATACTTTGTCCATGGAAACGCATGCTAATACTTGGCAACGCTACCATTGTTCTGCTATGCCATGATTTGATCTCGCCATTATGCTATGCAGGGCGCTATTACCCATGAGTCGATTGAACTTTGCACGTCGCATGTTTTGGGCGTATCCCATTTGCGATGTTTCATACATGAAGCAATATCTCGTATTTTATCGTATCGATATACTGTGCGTGTCCATATTCATTTGGGCCATGTCATTATTTGGCATGTTTAAGTCTAATTTAGGTGCGATCATTATCTGTGGCAAGTTTTGCTTATTATTCGTGCATTGCATCTTCATTGATTCACTTTTGTTGCATTCTATCAGTTGGCATACACCTCATCTAAAAAAAAAGTAAATAAAGGAGAAAAAGGTCTCACTTGAACATTAAAATAAAGTAAAGGAGAAACTGCAAGCTGGGTTGGCCGACTTAGGATGATTCCATGAAATTTCCATGTAACCTGAAAGGGCGATTAGTTTTAATTAAGCTAGTGTAGATCAAGTCCCGACTCCTTTATCCTCTTGGTGTCGTAGAAGTAAGGTATTTCTCCCGATATCTTACTTAGGTTTCTAATCACCTCCAAGAATGATTAAGTGGCGACATCCAAAGCTATCCTGACCATCAATATAAATCAAAGTTGGCGATTGTAGGGGCTTTGGGGCACAGAGGGGGGAGAGTCGCGTATTAGGATTTGTCATTTGATAAACCTAATAATCCATTAGCCTGAGAAAGTAGAGCAAAGTAGCTTTTTTTTTTTGAGGTGCGCTGACAATGTATCACATCGAAAATAGTGACAAAGTTTCTATAATCATCATTGGAAGGATAGTTAAATGTGTTGGAAGTAATAGAGCGAAACCTTAATCATCTTACTAGAGAAGATAGATGATATCTATCCACTTGATTATTATGGTGTTGATAAGGAAGAGCTGATAAATATGCAAAAAAAAAATAGCCATATTAGCATGAACAAATTGCTAAATTATCTACTAAGGATCTAGTGGTGGATTGCCTAAGCCAAGATACGATATCTAAAATGTGAATTTTATGGTGTATGCTATTGGGAAAGCAAGATCTCTCTCTCACGTGCTATTGCAACTAATCTAGTCTCACAAGTGATACATATAGATGTGTTCACTACCTAAAGGAACAAAAGCCTTGATGATAAAAGAGAAATCCCCATCACGATGATAGAGAGAGGCAACAACGAAGAAGAGCTTCACTACCACTAGTGAAAAACATGCATCAGCATCATGGTGATGCTCACTACCATAGAGGATGGTCAAACTTAAAATTGCAAGAAGATATCAAGGAATGATACTATGGATGACACCCAAAAATTGGGTAAATATGCACCTTGAGTTTTTCCTACTTAGACATGTTGATATGAAGATGGCAAAGTCACTGCTGTGAGGAACAACTCAAGGAAGGATTCAAAGAGGAAAGAAAGAAGAAAGCAAAAGCTCCAAAAGATCACATTTTTACTGGGAGCTAATTTTGCCCAAAGGTAAAGCTGAATAGTAAATGTACTAACGTGCGACTTTCAGGAAGAAATCAAGGAAATCAAAGTTTCTCAACAATTGGTACCACCAAAATTTGGTATCGATCTACATGAACTTTTTTTCGAAGAATAAATAAAGCAAAGAATCAAGTATGAGCAAATTCTTGATATATTTTAGTTGATTATGGCTCAAATATTGATTATCATTATAAGGATAGAAGAAAAAATGAACGCATCAGTAGAACTTGCTAAAAAAAAATAGCAGTTTAGTCCAATCCCTTCTATGTCTCTTACTTTTGTGAATCTCTTGTTGATAATACGATCATGTAGATCAAGAAAGTTTTGCTCAGGATCTGTGTAGATGATGATTATATACTAATGATGGTATCATACTGAGTGACGATGAAACTTAGACAAGGGGAGAAAACGTTTGTCTTACTTATCAAAGTTCATATCAATTTTTTTTTGCCAATGCTGTCCCTCGATGCTTGTCTTTGAACAGAATGCACTTACTTTAATGCTTTTGATTTATCCTTATCTCTTCTATGTAATCATTAATGCTGAGTGTCTGCAATTTATATTTTGATGACCATCATGTCTGGAGATACTATTTAGTCATTCCTTGATGACTATCATAACTGGAGATAGCGATCATCTACCGTGCTACATTTACTGTACGAATTGTTGACATATCTGAGCCAGATCTTTCGATTTGCCTTTGTACACATAATTCTTTGTAGCTATTCAAAGGATAAAAAGGGATAGAATTAAAAATTTGGTTCACACAGTTTGTTGATGCATATGTTTTTTATCTACCAACCACAAGCTTCATTACGCATCTTTTTTAATTCGCCTAAGCATGTCGAATAGGAAGGAGGTTATATTTGTGCTGAAATGAGATGAATTATCATATATATTGTTAGTACTTTTTTATTATGACAGGAGGTTAGTTGGAATGCGCATATGTGTTTGGAAGAAGTATAGGTTCACATGATAAGTGTTCATTACTTATTGTAAACTTTATGCGACTAAGTGACTTGTGTAGAAGCATGAGCTTCTAATTGTCGTCTCATGTTTATATTCATTGAATACTTTGATTAGAGATTGCTTGTATGCTTGGCTATGCCCTACACTGAATCTCACAGTTGGGGGGGGGGGGGGCAAGATAACACAAAAGAGGGTTTTACTTTTTCATGCAGCACAAATTTAATATTTTTATTATGTATTAAGACATGCTAAATATTCAGGGAAGAATATTTTTTGCATCATCAAAAAAAGGTGAGATTGTTGGGAAAAAAAACAAA
>JAGVVM010022834.1:0-11971 GCA_019149425.1 Psidium friedrichsthalianum | reverse complement strand
AACACCTCAATACCAGAGGCACTCCCAAAAGCGGAGTCATGATTTGACCACACCGTCAAAAGCATCCCTTCGGCTCCACGAGCATTGTCGTAGCAATGACAGGATACATCTCCACTGTAGTTACCAATGATATTGCACACATCATAGCAATCTTACCTTTCATTGATATTTAGATGATATGTGCCAATGCAGGCACTAAGTCACTTACGATTATGCTGATTTTACAGACATTCGAAGCAAAAATTCAACACAATCAACAAGTAGAGCATCATATGCATGGGTCAAAGTATCCATATTTGACCCATATTTTGTGTATAAATGAGTCTTATAATGGTTATAAACTTTTGAGAGGATCATTATTAAATGGGTTCAAAAAGATTGAGGAAGTAAATTAAGATGGATCAAAAACTGAGCCATTACATGAAAACCCATTTATTTTACTCATTATGTGACCCATAACTCTACAAAATTACAAATGGGCATAGGGCTCACTATCAATGCCATCAATAACTTTCTTACATCATTATTTTTTAATTTTCTATTTTTACAATGGACCGAGCGCCAGTCCGTTGCCCGATCGCCGCCCGTTCGCGTCACGCCCGCCGCCACCCGCCTTCCTCCTGCCGTCCGCCATCGCCGCCCGCCGCGTTCGACCACGATCGCCGCGGCGGCCTTGAGAAAAATGAAAGAAAAATAAAGCCAAAATAAAAATAAAATAATTTTTAAAATAAAAAGACTATGATGTTTAATAATAAAAATTTTATTTTAAAAAATAATTAAAAAATTCTATAAAAAAATATAAAAAAAAACTATATAAAAAATTTCGCACTAGAGAGAGTTTTATGGCATAGAAAGATTTATATAATATCATTATTTTTTATCTTATATAATTTTTATTATTAATTTTCAGCTTTGTTTATTTGATATAATTACTATTTTATCCCACTTGATTAACATATACATGTGTGAAAATTTTAAAATAGGTTAAATGAGTTATGATGTAATTTTGACCTTAGATATCTTAGTGTTAATTTGGCAATAATTTTTTTTTTTAGGTTTCAAATATGGGTCAGATTGGTATAGGAGTTGGTTACAGTTGGATCGGGTGTGGTTCATTTGAATAGGTTCAAAATTGGGTGAGAGGGTCAATATGAGTCAGACCTATATTCGATATCGACCAAAGCCGACCCGGCCCACCACAATTTGATTACCTCTACCAACATTATGCAAGTTATCTAAAGTACAATCAGTGAATTCAAACCATCTCTAAGTCTATCCAAACAAACCATAGACAAATCATAAAGGTTAGAAATCTACTCACCTTAGTTCTTGAATGAAGGGAGGTTACTGTAAATCGTGGCGCATTGTGGGAGTTTCATCAATCACTTGAGCAGAACTACGAGCGAAGGCGGAGGTGGTGCAGCACTATAGCAAGCTCAAGGACTTGAGATCTTGGTGACGCGAGCTTGAGAGTTCAATGGCGAGACGAGCGGGTGATGAGCTGTGAGGCGAGCTGGCGAGAGAGATGAGAGGGAGAGAGAAGATTGAAAGAAGAAATGGTCTGGTCTGGTGATGGTGCAGCAGCGAAGGAAATGATGTTCGGTGGTGGTGACGTGAAGGAAAAATGAGAAAGGCAAAGACAGAAGGAGAAATGGAAGGGTGAGCTGAAAGTGAAGAGGGCTCCTCGTTCTAGGGGGGCTGAATGAGAGAAGAAGAGGAATAAATAAGAAAAAGGGGCAGCGGGGCAAGCTGATGGCGTGTACATGGGCGGCAGATTTTCTTGCCACTTGGAGCTTATGTGGCGACAAGGTGGCGCAAGGAGAGGAGCTGAGTTGGGGACGACATGTCGCGACGGGAAATGGTGAGTTGTCGGCGAGGTGTCGCCATGAGGAGGAGCTGAGGTGTCGGTCAAGTAAGAAGGTAGAAGGAGTGATTTTTCTAACTACCCCACTGACTTCCGATTAACAGGCGTGCATCCCCGACGGATACGGCTGGAAAGAAACTAAAAATTTGCTTGAGGCTACTTGACTTGAGCGTCTAAGCGCCCACCTTGGACAGCACATTCGTAGCACACTTGGATAGCATGTTTTTCCAGCAACGTTCTTCGCCGCCACAGACATTTAACATCTGGCAAAATAAAAGAAACGTGTTTTCCCATGTACGTAGTCTTCCTTAGACTTCACGAAAAAATGGATCAATGTTAAATAGAGATTAAAATGGAGCGGGCTGATCTGGCGATGGCAATGACACGAGGTTATGAGGTGATGGTGAGGAGAGAACGGGTTGCCACGTGGCACTCCACGCCTGCCACGTGTCATTGGTGGTGACATTTGTCATTGCCACCCGACACATGTCGTTTTTCCCCGACTGTACCACAATTTTACACAAATTTAACGGTATGAGAACCGAATATATAATGTTCCATATTGTTAAAACTCAATAATCCACATACTAAATATAATCTCTTCAAAGCTCATTTAATTTTTGACTCGAGCTTGAAGGGCACTAATCTACTTGTAATCTAAGCAGGTGGAGAAATCGGGTCGCTACAAACGTCCTCTTGCTGGCCTCAACAAAAAATAAAAAAGAAATTAAAAGACATAAAAATAATTATAATTTTTAAAAATATCAAAATATTATTAAAAATTATTCATCAAATGGACTAAATTAGCATAATTGCAAAAAAATTATGATTCAATTGGCAAAAAAAAAAATTAAGTGGCACAATTGTAATAAGTATAAATCTTTTTTTTAATAATTATCCCGTTCTCTAATCCCAAACTATATCCTCACAATTGAACGGCATACTAACACGATGTGCTATTCGTTTTCAATGTTCAAAGCCCCATTTATTTCGTAAAAAATACACAATCTGAAAAGTACTTTTAAAAAATGAAAGCCTATATCACTTATAAAAGTAAATGAATGAAAAATATTTTTATCATTCATGTAAATTTTAAACATAATTTGTTGTCGATGACTACTTATTTCAAGATAATACATGCATTATTTTTAAAAAATTATTTTTTAAATCACTTATTTTGCATTTGTTCCAAGCATTGGCTCATCGTCCAATAACATGCGTAAAAACAATGACTACTCAATCAGTGCCTAATCAGCGAGTGATGACGTAGAATTCGTTGTTGATCACAACGTTATGGCGATTTGCCATCAATGCGGAGCCAACCAACAATTATGGGCTCCGTTTTCTAGCTTAACAATCTTTTAGGTAATATAAGGGTAATAAGATATCAGGAAACCATGACAAATAATTTCTAATTATTTGGCGAATGATTTATCCGCGGCCCAGAATAGACTCTCGCAGAAGGAGATGATTTCCGGCGCCATTCTTCTACTGTTGTTGTTGACGATACATAAGCAGTAAGAAGCCGATAGGGCACACTAATATTTCGCTGCTACTATTGGAGTCTCGCCACAGGCAACTTCTATCAACAGTAGCAGTTCGGTTTAAGCGGCGGATGGATGTGCTTGTTGTCTTCTCCTGGACTCCTCCACGATGGACAGCTCGATGCCTCTGTCCTTGGGAAGCGACACCCACGGCTTCGTCCCCTCGCCGATCACGAAAACGTACCCCTCCCGAGTCACAAACTCGTTCCCAGCCGCGTCCTGAACGTGGATGATGTCGAAGCTCCCCTGGTGCTTCTCTTTCACCTTCATGACCCCGACACGGCCTCTGTTCCTTCTGCCGGTCGCCATCACGACATTCCCGACCTCGAACTTGATGAAGTTGGTGATTTTGTAGGTCTCGAGGTCCAGCTTGATAGTGTCGTTGGCCTTAATTAGCGGGTCCGGGTATCGGATGGTCCGGCCGTCGAAGGTGTTGAGGTAGGGGATCCCTTTTTTCCCGAGATGCACTGATCGGACTTTGCACAGCTTGAACTGCATGGCATGCAGCTTCCCAGTCCATCATCCGCTTACTCTCTCTTCCCCACAAATTCACAAAAGATAAAGAGAAGACAAAAAGGACGATAGTGCAAATATCAGTCTGAAACCTTAGCCTCCTCGTCACTGATCGAACGAACGGAAGCGGCGCTTGGTGTCGTAAAGAAGGCGGAAGTTCTCGCTTGTTCTAGAAATAGAGACCACATCTGCAATATATGATAAAGAATAGAAAGCCGGAGTTTTCAGCTTGTACACCACGACGAGAGAGAGAGAGAGAGAGAGAGAGAGAGAGAGAGAGACCCATGAAGCCAGCAGGATATTTCTGGTCGGTCCTGACTTTGCCGTCGACCAAAACATGTCGCTGCATGAGGATCTTAATGACCTCTTGATAGTTGAGAGCGTACTTGAGCTTGTTCCGGAGGATGAGGATCAGCGGCAAGCACTCCCTCGACTTATGTGGTCCAGGCGATGGTTTAGGGCCCTGTTTTGTCGTATCATGCCATGCCATTGGCGCATCTTAATATTGATAAGAGAGCAAAACCATATTTGGAAGGCGAAAAACAAGAAAGGGGAATCGTTGGATTTGCCAATTACAAAAGCTCCGCCAAGTTTGTCGAGCATCCAGTGCTTAGGGCATTTCAGCCTTTTCTGATGCTTCTTCTTTCCTCTTGCCTGCAGTTTTCATATGCTTCCCAGTCTCAGTTAAATAGACTAATCAAGATTTACCAAACAGAAGCTGAATACTAGACAAGACACTTTACCATATTCTAGTTCGAGATCGAGATCGAGATCGAGGGAGCACATCGGCCGGGGTAACGGCATCACTTGATATATATAGTCGCGTATGTGCACTTTTAGCTGGCCGAATGCTTCTTCCACCTTCCTTGACGGGGGATTACGTGTTCAGGCATCTTGAGGCTTCCCGGAGCTCCTCAGTGAGCTAAATGACTAAATTCGCCCTCGGGCACTGTCATGTGTTCTGGGCCGAAAAATCGAAAAAGAAGGAAGAAAATGTGGGATGGGCTTTTCTGCTCCATCTGTGATTCATGCGCTGGACCAGCGTTGTTGATATCAACCGTCTTACTCAATCATTTTGAAGTTCTAATAGAAAGAAATATAATCGTTAAGAGCACAAATTCATATACTCCAAAAACAAATGATGCATGAAATTTGACCAAAGGAGGTAGCAGATGTGGAAAAAAAAAATTAGACAAATATGTGACCCGAGATCATAGGCCCACGTACATAAACCCGGAAAGAAACCGATGCGCGATATTTAAAATGATCTGTCCGTATCTAGTACGACGTCGCCAACCCAGTTTTTCTGGTCGGAAAGACAAACCCGGTTGATCACAAGCAAATTCCACGATGTCGGAGCAGGGAGAGGTAGTGTGCGTCACCGGCGGTAGCGGCTGCATCGGCTCATGGCTCGTCCGCGTCCTCCTGGAACGCGGTTATACTGTTCACGCCACCGTCCAAAATCTCAGTTACTCTCTCTTCCTCCGTCCTCCCCTCTCTCTCTCTCTGTCTGATATTTACCTTTTCCAATGCATATGCTCAGTTCATTCTATTCCTTCATGATTGCTGCACAATGCTTCCGTTAGCTGAAGCTACTCCCGCTTTCGTTCGTGCCGCATCATTTCACCTGGCTGTGACCCAGTGGATTTCTTCCGTTTTGCAGAAGATGAAGCTGAGACGAAGCATCTCGGAAGCTTTACCCGGGGCGGACTCCCGTCTCCGCCTCTTCCGCATGGACCTCCTCCACTACGACTCCATCCTCGCCGCCGTCCGCGTTGCACCGGCGTCTTCCACCTCGCCTCTCCCTGCATCGTCGACCAAGTCCGCGACCCGAGGTTCTTTTCTCTCCCGCCGCCTAATTTCATGGATGGAGGCCTTTTTGGCATCCTTGCACTGTGAATTACGGACTACTTTTGGGTCATTTGGCAGAATGAGCTTTTTGAGCGGCCATTAAAGGGACGACCAATGTTTGACAGCAGCTAAAGAAGTTGGGGTCGGCGCGTGGTGGTGACGTCCTCTATCTCCGCCATCACGCCAAGCCCTTCTTGGCTGCTGATCAAGTGAAGGCTGAAGACTGTTGGACCGATCTTGAATACTGCAAGCAGAATGGGGTGAGTTAATTTGACCCCTTCATTGGCTTTTTGCAGTCCTATGAGTTATCCTTTTTCATTGAGTGTAAGCTGATGAGTGCCCCTTCACTGTATTTACCTGGTTTTCCCTGTTTGAGCTAGTTGTGGTATCCTGCATCCAAAACACTTGCCGAGAAGCTGCTTGGACTTTGCTAAGGAAAACGGATTAGATGTGGTTGTGGTGAATCCTGGAACAGTCATGGGTCCTGTCATTCCCCCAAGACTAATGCAAGCATGTTAATGCTTGTACGCCTTCTTCAGGGTAACTTTCTTCCACTATTCAGACTTTTGATTTGATTAGCATCGGCTGTGTCTCTGGTTGTCTGCATTTGTCAATCGTGGCCTTAGGAAAGTTGATCTTTCTACTTTTGAGTGGATGTAAATCGATGCTGGAGATAAAATTCCAATTTTTGTACCATGGTTGGAGAAACGAATCCGCGTCTATTAGCAAGGTTTAGGATCTCCTTTCAAATGTTCGTAGGCACAGGTTCAGTTATCTATTATGTACCACTTCTTAAGTTTTCTCTTATTATTTTCCCTTAGAGACTAAACTAGATTATCATATTTTTCACCTGCTGCCGGTGACTTAATTGGCAAAAAGAGATAATAATCATAAAAGAATGTTGGGCAAGCACTATGCTTCTGCCAAATACTACAAACAAGAGTACATGCTTTTGCTGGTGTTTACGTTACATGACAATAGTCAGTAGTTGATACAATGCCATGAACCAAATATTAATGCCAGCATGCGTCCTTCCCTCAGCTAGAGCACTAGATATTGGAAGGATACCTGCATAATGTGATGGAGATATGTCTAATAGTCCAATCTTCTGAACTCGATGGCTTTTACTTCCGCGTATTGAAAGCAATTCATACCTTTTCACAGGGTGCACTGAAACATACCAAAACTTTTTTATGGGATCTGTCCATTTTAAAGATGCTGCCTTAGCACACATTCTGGTTACGAAAATGCATCAGCCAAAGGAAGGCACCTGTGCGTTGAAGCTATATCACATTATGGTGACTTCGTGGCCAAGGTTGCTGAGCTTTACCCTGAATATAACTTGCCAAGGTAACTAGCAACTAGTTTCGATTCCCCTCATTTGCAAAACAGTTTTATTTGAGGCTCATGCCAGAGTTCTAGTTCTTTAAAACTGCATCAGGATCTTCAGATGCATCTCTAGGACTAGTAGCACTAATGATCATTTTAATTTGTTTTCTTGTAAGCCACATGTTGACTTGGAGAGTGTTCTGGTCTTAAAAATGGAGCAATTTGAGTTCTTAATATGCCTTGTACCGGTGAGTCATGTATCACAAGTTATAACCTGAAACATTTGGCTATCAAATAGGTTGCCCCCATCATTTCTTGCGTACTGAAATGGATGGACCGCAATTTCTTTGGGCTTTTGTGTTGCCTTGAAGGCTTTCATATTTCCTTTGGGTTGGCAAAGTTTATCTGATAGACAAAGAGAAAGCTTCCCCACTAGTCAAATTCAGATAACTTGGAGGCTAATAAGATGCTTAACTGCCTGCGTATAATTTGTTGATGGAACTGGGCAAAACTTTCTAATTAGAAGCTTCTAGACTGTTTTTAAAGAATCTTCACCTTTGTATGTTAATTGCTGTTACCGAAATTGATAGAAAGGCTCAAATGCAGATGTGGATGCTTCTTTTTGCAGTCTATGTCGTGCCTGTTTCAGCTTTGTCACTGGAAGTCTTGTGCTGTACAGGATGTCTTTTGTAGGATTTGTATAATGCTTGTGTTGCTAAATTAGTATTCTGTCTCAATAGATTACCCAAGGATACTCAACCAGGGTTATTGAGGACGAAGAATGGAGCTAAGAAGCTGATGGATTTGGGATTGGAGTTTATCCCCATGGAACAAATCATCAAGGATTCTGTGGAGAGCTTAAAGAGCAAGGGCTTCATTTCATGAACATATGTCCCAGAGAATTCTTGGAAACCAACATATGCTGTGATGTATCCGCTCGCGATGGCATGTGGTAACGCTGTACTAATGTTGTGACGAGTAATGGAGTTAGTGGGTGAATTGCCAGTGCACCGGAGAAAAAAACGGCGATAATCCAATGCAATCTTATTGTCTTGGAAACTGAGATGCATCCTTGGAAACTCCTTGAAGTCTTTCAACGTATCTTTCAGTGCTGATATTCACTTGTAAGTTTGTCGTGGGGTATTCGATACTCTTTTTAAGTGATTTAAGATGCTGTGTAACTCTCTGCGTAGGGCTAGACGGAAATCGGGCAACATGCATTTGTGTGACCGTGATATTTCTAATAGGTGTATGTGGTGTTAAAAGGGGGGCTGGGACATTTCTGCGGCACCGGCATGGCAATTCTCTCGCGTCGTATGGGGACAAATAGCGACGAAATTTTTCACGGTCCAGAATTTTTCCACTCGATGCATGAGGGGAGATAATTTTTTAGGGGGGAGGAAGTACTTAAGCAATTACGTGTCAGAGGCCAGAGGTACTAACGGGACTTGGCAGCTGAGTTGGTGGCGTGGGATGGTGGTTTTGCCAAATCCTATGCGGTCGCGAATGGAGAACCGATCGACCCCCGTCTCCGTCACAATCGCTGGACCTGTCCATGATTGCCTCTTGTTGGTTAGCCCATTGCTAGCGACCGGTTCCGGTTCTCTACTGCAAAGCCCTGTGTCTTCATCGGGAACCATCTGTTAAGGCCTTCCACAACGGCCTCATCTCCATACACGACCTCAAGCTCGTCCCTTACGGCAACGCCTCCATCGGAGTCAACGACACCATCACTTGCCAGGTCCATCCTCGTTTTGTTTTCCCTTTTCCCTTTTGCCTTTTTCTTTTCTGTTTTTTTTTTCGTCTCGCTGAATTTCGACTGTCACACCCTGATCTGCAAGAAAACGGGTATGACACGGCCACCCTTTCCCAAACAAAGACGCAGCCTCAAATAGAATTCGAGTAACCACCTGTTATTCAAATATATATTTCTTCATATATATTTGATAAGAAGGTCCCAGTATTCAGAGCTTCATCTATCAGACAAAAGATATACACGCATATCTTTTTCATATCTAACTTGAAAACTCACCAACTATATACAACTTTTCAAAAAAACAACATTACACCCAACTATCCCAAAAGTCCGCGGCTAACGTTCGCTCGATCCTATTTTGCGACTTGACGATGTACCTGAAAGACATTTGAAATAAAAAAGTGAGCAACCACAGCTCAGTGAGAAGTACAATCTCTTCTAAGCGGATCGAAAAACTACTATGCATTTATCAAGTAAATCAAATATCAATTCAGAATAACAATAAAGTATCAATGGTTTAATCCATTGATTAATCTCGTTAATAAACTTTCGATGGTCTATCCATCGAATAATCTCGTACTCATCTCCAACTATGGTCACATTTAACGCCGTGACAGGCGACCAAGTTTACCCTCTGGTTAGGTCTACCGCCTATTTTAGCCGGCGGTTCGGCTTAATAACATCTTTACAGTATGCATACTACCCCCACCTCAGTGGTTCTAATCATAGGGACATGAGCATCAATCACAATACCAAAGCCAGAAAATCATAACAATTCAGTTCTACAAACCAAATCCAGAAAATCACAACAGTTCATATTCACAAGTCGAATCATGGTTTTTCCTCAAAACATATTTCTCAAAACAGCATTTCAGTCTCATATATAAACCATCATTAACACAAACCCTATCAAACATCAAAGAGTAGTAATAGCTCGATCCTGTTTTATGCAAGAATAATTCTTTAAAACATCACCTTTCTTTACCTTTTCAAGAAATGAAATCATAATACGCGTTATCCATCTTTAAGCAGGAATTTTTATAAATCCTTAGAAGAGAATGAATGACCAAACTCACCTAAAATGCCAAAATCCAACGTATATCTCGAACTGCAAAGCCTGAAATCCTAATAAATTAATAGAAAGCGACATTAAAAAACTGTAGAAATACTCGCTAACGGAAAACTTGACTAAACGATACATAAACATTATAACTCGACGTCTACGGGCTAAAAAAACCACTATTCGCGCATCGGACAACCTGCGCGCTAATTTCAAAAATTTCGTTCGGACAAACCGTAACTCCGATTCACGAACGGTCAAAAGCATTAGCTCCGACAACATCCTTAAGTCGTTTCGTACAATATTCGCAGCTAGGCGACACCAAAATCAGGCTTAAGACATCGCAACCCCAAAAAACGTGAATTTTCAGCACCACTATTTGCGGAAAAAACCTTTTTCGTTTATCCTTATCCAAACGAACTCCGATTAAAGCAATCTATAGTCCAAACGAAGCTCCTTCGAACACTACAAAAGTCTTATTATGGTCGGCCTCAAATAACGACAAAAAATGAAGATATTTTGTCTTGAAGTTTACTGTTCACTCGTGCGTACTGTAGCACCAGATTTGAAAATCATGTTTCGGGCAAACCATAAGTCCAAATTGAGTTCTGTAAAGTCCCCAGTTCCACAACACCCTACTTCAATCATTTCCCCACAAATCTCAGCTCAACAACTCCAAAATCTGAATTCTCTAGACTTAATTTTTCTCTAAATTCGAACTCGACCCTAATAACGGAAAATGTCCGAATTAGTCGAATAAGGAGGACAATACTTACCTAAGCTGTGACACGTAGTGAGATGAGCTTGATGAGGCGTCCGTGGCTGGCTAGTGCGCGCACGTGCTTCTCTCTCTCGCTCTCTCTCTCTCTCTCTCTCTCTATCTCTCTCTCTCTCTTCTTCTTTCTTTCTCTTCTTTCCTTTCCCTTCTTTCTTTTTTTCCTCTCGGTGAAGAAGACTCCCGAAGCCACTTTTATCTTCTGCTTTTGTTGACTTTTTTTTTGGGTCAAACTAATATTATTTGACCAAGTCAAAAAGCAAGATATTACATTCTACCCTCCAAAAAAAAATTTCGTCCTTGAAAATTCGAATAACTGAACTTACCTCAACTTTGAAACAATGTGAGGATATTTGCGCCTTGCCTCCTCTTCGAGTTCCAAGTAGCCTCCCTTTCTGTGTGGTTTGCCATTGAATCTTCACATAAGGGATTGTACGACGCCGTAACACTTGATCCTTTTTGTCCACGATACGCAGAGGCTGTTCTTCATACGTTAGTCTTCCCTTAACCTCAAAGGAGTATAATTAATATGTGATCAGGACTTGGCACGTATTTTCGTAATTAAAGACACATGGAACACGTCATGCACTCCAGATAACGCCGGTCGGTAATGCCAATCTGTAAGCAACTCACCAATTTTCCAATATCAGAAACAGTCCCACATATCTCGGACTCAACTGCCACGCGTTGCCAAATCTCATAACGCCTCTCATGGGAGAGACCTTAGAAATACATAGATCGCCCACATCGAATTCCCAACTTACGCCGTTTGAGGTCCGGCGTAACTTTTCTGGGCAACTTTGTGCTATTTCAAACGCTCTCGACGAGCTTGACTTTTTCCTCTGATTCATGTAAAAATTCAGGGACCAGTTAGTCTTTTTCACACACATCATCCCAACAAATCGGTGTTCTGCACTCGATCATATAAAAGCTGCAAAAGGAAGCCATCTTGATGCTGGATGATAGCTGTGATTATATGAAAATTCTTGACCAAATGTAGGTGCTCATCCCAAGGAGCCACCAAGTCAATGGCACATGTCTCAGCAGAATCCTCTTAAAGTCTGAATGGTCTCTCTGAACTGGCCATCTGTTTGGGATGAAATGCTATGCCTGAAGTTAGTCTAGTACCCAAGCTCTTTGCAAAACTCTTCCAAAAATAGACACAAACCGTGGGATCCCTGTCAGACAACGATGGCAGCACTGGAACAAACCCGTGAAGTCACTATTCATTGACATATCGTTTCGCACATATCTTCAATTGCAGAGGCCGAATCGATAT
>JAGVVM010022831.1:0-17644 GCA_019149425.1 Psidium friedrichsthalianum | reverse complement strand
CCTACACATCGATATGCAGCCGACCAACTAAAGTGTTCAACAGATCAGCTCGAACTCCGCTTTTCCATCATCCAGGACCACTTGGACCCCTTTTGGAGGACACTCGCGGAAGATTGATGAAACAAGTCTTTTTTCCCCCCTTTTCCATGTGTGGGTTTATTCGCGTGTTAATACATGTGTTTGTTACGTTGACGGTATAACCAAGAAGCAATATAAAAACACGTGCGTAGTACCACGACCGGTTTTCGTACATTTTGGACTTGAGTTTGCCGTCTTTCCAAAATCCGTCCACGTCCAATGCGATATGCCATAATTATAGTCCGGAAACTTACGAGTCCATGATGATACTTTCTTGAAATTGCAGGGAAAGAATCCACGCATCAAAGTCCGCCGGAATCCCGATATAAGCCACAGGGAAGCTTTTATGTGCTGCTGCGAAGAACGTAAGTGCCAAACCTCCATCAAAAAGAATTAGCATCGACTATCTTACAACAATCTTTTCTTTCATCGTTTTTTCTTTTGTTTCTCTTCTTTTCCTCTCTATTGAAAAGTCGCTCTCTGGTCTCGTCTCCCTCATCTGTTTATTGGGTTCATTTTTCTTTACACTCTCCATTGAAACGTTCGCCCTGTGATTGTTTCATTACGGAAAGCTTTCAGTTCTGATAATCGTACGTTTGTTTGTGTTCTTTTCCCTCCTTTTGCAGTGGGCCCACTTCCCTCACATCCATTCGGACTCATGCCTGACCAGCCCGTGAAGAAACCTAATATCTGCCAGCAGGTAATATGCTTGGAAACCCTAAAATCAGTTCTCCTATTGATTTGGCTATTAACCACTCTATTAACAGAGATTTAATTCGACACCCCCCCCCCCCCCCCCCCCCCCCAAAAAAAATAGAGATTTAAAGCGCACACACTCTAGGATGATATGTAAAAGCAGCCTTTTCCTTTCTAGTAACCAAAAAAAAAAAAAAAAAAACAGATTCCTAAGTGTCATTTCCGAAGTCGATATGAATAGAAGTATAGTTTTGATGTTTTTTCGACATTACATATAGAACGAACTGAAATTCTGGCATTCTTGAAATAATAAGGATTTGGGAATTTGGCAGGAAGGAGAGGACGTGCTGAGAAAAGATGGGCTCTTGCAACCACGAACGTCGGAATGTCGCCTTATTGAGGAAAATCTACGTTGGGTGTCTGTTTAAATTTCTAAGCTGTTCTCTTTTTTTGCCCCCCTCTTTTTAGGGTTCTTCGTTTGTGGTGAACTCTCGACTGTTCGCCTGTTTAAGATTCGCTTGAACTTGTGTTTGTCATGGTCTGACGGGGGAACATTCCGAAATCTGCTAAAAACAACGCTTGCGACTGGACTTAACAAACTATTTCAGGAGACGGAGACATACTCTCTCTCTCTCTCTCTCTCTCTCTCTCTCTCTCCTTAATTTGTGTCCACAGTTCTAATAGATAACCTTGCTATAAGACATGGCCATACGTTACTAAAGTGATAACGTAAATGCCCTTATATTCCGCAAATCTTCGGCACGTTTTAAATTTGAACTGAATCTAAATCATCCTGCAACATTACAAACTATTTCTTAAGTGATTCAAGTGAAAGCTTCTACTTCTGAGTTATTTTATAATTATTTTTTGCACTTAAATCTGGATCGTACTGCTCTGCTACTGATGATTAAAGACAAGGCTTATACGATCCTTCTTTTTCTTTTAATCCATTTATGTTGATTATTCAAATATGTTAGAAAAACCATATTGCAACAGGACGCATCGCATGGATGATGAAATTATGGCTGAGCAAATATTGATAATTTAATAAGTACATAATTATACAGAAAGTTATAGGAGTGTGCAACCGAACCTGGTAAAACTGGAGATGGACTGAACAACCTAAAAAAATAATTTGGTTCTTGATTGCAACGTGAATAGTCCGGTTCTAGTTCTAAATTTTGGAACTGGTTTGAACGTGTCTGGTTTCCGGTTCCAAGTGAAGACGCACTTAGGAACCGTCCGATTTTTGAACCGGTTCTTTTTTTTTTTTGGTCATATGGAACCGGTTCTTAGCACATAAAAAAAATAATTTCTTAAATTGAGTTTAATTCTACCTCATCTCATTGTTTCTTCTCCATTCTTGTTGCCTCTCTCTATTCTTCGGAGGAATATTTTATGGATGAATGGAAAATGGAGTTTGAAAGTTTAAATTGATGAATGGGAAACGAAGTTTAAAAATTTATTTTTTAATTACGTGCTTGAACTTTTATTGTTTATAATTGTATGTGGCTATGTGTTTGACTTTTTCATTGTTTATAGTTGTATGTGATCACATTTTTGGTGATACAGAAATTTATGTTAATCATTTGTTACTTTGAGCCATTTTGTTGCTCATATTATTTTTTTGTAAAAAAATGAATCAAGAAATGGAAAAAAAAAAAGTTCTCGGTAGAACTTGAAAACGAGTAGAAAAAACGGGGTAGGTTTCCACAGCCAATTCCAGAAAAATAGGACATGTTTCAAGTTTCAAAAATTTAAGAATTGGTTATAACATGATAGGTTTTCGGTTCCAGATTTCAAATTTGGACTTATTTACTTTGGAACCGATCACCCTTAGATACTTGAGCTTAACCCAGAGGCATGTAATGACTTAACAGCAGCAAAAATAAGGCGCGCAAAGGACCCATCAGTAATAAAGAACTTATGGGCAACATGGACATCACAAAGCCCCGAATTCAGAGGATTGGAAAAGTTCAATGCGTGCGTGGGGTGGCTGCCCGATGTTGGCTGGGGCTCCGCGATTGAAAGTGGCGACAATTAAGAGGGTGAAGCTTAGGCTACGGATTTCCGCAACAGGATGCTCAGGACAGCTACCATGATCTGTCATATGGAGAAGATGAAGGATTAGTGGCACTCACCGAACTTTGGCGTGAAGGCGCGGCGTGTAACACAACAGCAATACTGTTTTTAGATCGCATTTGAACCAAAGGTTTTAGGGTTTATTGCATGCAAACCTGCTGTAATTTTCTACGAGTAGACGCAGTACAACGAGAGGCACATGAGTTGAAATTTTGAGCACCCTTCCGTAGGTCTCGACTTACTGCACTTTAACTGCACCGGCGCTTCCTTCTTTCTCGGGTGACTTCATGCTTTTACGCATGAAGAAGGTGATTGGTTTATTTCTTTTCTTTTGTGTGTCAATAGCCAAATTGCTCTCACAATTGATTGTGAATGGAAATAAATGATCATAATAAGAAAAGAGCATGAATTTGGATAAATATGCCAGTACATATGAAATGCGGATTTTTCGAGTGAATAACTTTCATTTTAAGCTACGAGAAAAGATTGAAATTTACCACCACAAAAAAAACTTTGATTTACAAGCTTCGTTTGTTTCGCGAAAAATGGATGATTTTGAAAATATTCTTCTGCCAATGATTTCCTTGTCTCTCTCACTTTGTTTTGGGAGTTTTTGTGGGTGTGAATAATTTTCTACAACTGATCTTAAGTGAATATGGAGACCAATTCGGCCCATTCGTCCAGTCACAGCCATCGTTGAGGATGTTTTAATAATTTTTTATTATAATTATGTCCTTATTATTTTGGTTTCAAGCTATTCGATCAAGTAATCTGTTAAAAATTATTGTCAGTCCGTCTTTAATAGTTTAAACTTTGGAGAAAATAATTTACTTAACATAATATCAGAGCACGGATCGAGTTTTGAATCTTAAAACACACACTCTCTCAATTTTCTTTTGTTTATTATCCCTACTATTCTGCTTGCTTTCTTGTTCGAACAGTAATCTTGTCGACGGGGTTCCATCCCAACCTGACTTGCTTATGTGAGGTCACTTACCTGTGAGGATAGTGTCAACTAATATGCTATAAGTACGTTGCGATCTGTTTTCTAATAACTTAAGTTTTTGAAAAAAAAAAAAATCAATCGACTAGCATATTCCTGTAGCGGTGATTGGGGAAGTTTAAAAGCAAAGATAAAGAGATATTTTGATTTAACAATATCGATATGAAAAATCTTTAACCCAACAAATGCTCTCCAAACCAAGCTAGATAGTCTTTTTGAAACTTTTCTAGGGAAAATTTGCACAGAGAAAGACATAATTTCAAAAGCTATATCTACTTCTATATCTTATCTAAGTAAGAAAAAGATTTCGTGAATCTAGGAAAGAAGGAACTCACATGCATGAGGAAAATTTGTAGGTCCCTAACAGTAGTCTAAAGTATTATAGCAGAGAATATCTCCTTCTCAAATGCATGGGCTCTAAGAAAAATTGTGAAAAGATTAGACTATCACCGGCTTCCATGCGAACTAACTCCTTATTGAAGAAAATAAGATCAATTTTGCAGCGAGTTAGACTAGACTTTGTTCAAGCATATTCACTTATGGTTATCACGCCTAGTGTAATAACCAAATAATTCAAGAGACCACAAATTCTGAGTCGTATGATCGTGAACAAATCTCCGGCTAGTTTGTACCTGGTCATTTACTACTTGATATAAAGCGGCTTCCTAATCCTCTAATGTGTCACTGGAATTGTGGTTAGGAATTTTATACATTCAAGTGGACTGAGTAATTATAACTCAAATTGAACATTCCGTAACTGATATAAGATCCTTATGGAAACCACTAGAAAAGTTAAGTTCATTACTTTGATCCCCACTCCCCCGTCATTTTGCAAATGAAAAAAATATACAAACTAATCACCACTATACACATTACCACACAAGAGTCTCCCCAAATTTTTTGCTCTCATAGTTTCCCATGCAATTCTTCTTCTTCTCCTCTCTTTCCCTCCTCTTCCTCTACCTCTTCTCACTCAGTATCTCTCGCCAGGTCCCCAAAAGTTGCCATTGACGGGGAATTTACACATCTCATTGTCTCACTACCTCGCCTTTGCTTGAGAGACCTGGCCGAAACATACGGACCCATCTTCCATCTCCTGCTGGCGAGCTCTCAGTCGCGATGACTTCTAACCCAAACTGGACAGACAAGTCCTCAAGACCGCAAGCTTGCCTTGGCGCCTTACCAGCAGTTCGTATTCACGAAGATGGGGCATTTACCTGAACCTGACCTTCTCGTCCTTCGGCGAATACCGGAGGCAAATGAGCATGATTTGCGTCACGGAGCCTTGGGGCCTTTTTTTTTTTTTTTTCCAAATTAGATCTAAAAAAATATATTTACCAAACTAGACCCAAAAAAATTATTTACCAAAACTGCCCAAACCCCCCCCGCTCAACAGTTTTAGTGTTGCACGGGCCCTGTGCGCGGTCCAAGTGCAGAACAGGACCCGTTCGACTGCCCAACTGCCACACGGGCACATGTGGCCCTAGTCTTTTTTTTAATTTCGTTTTAAAAACACAATATTATAAAAATATAATTTATAAATTTATAGTTAAAGTTATATAAATACAAAATAATTAAAAATGTTGTAATAGAAATAATTAAAAAATGTTATAAATATAAATAAATTTAGGATAAAAAAAATTATATTTACAAATTTATACAAATATAAATGTGTAAATATAAAATAATTAAAAATGTTGTAAAATATAAAATAATTAAAAACCAATTTTTAAAAGATTAAAAAAGAAAAATTTTATTTATAAAACATAAAGTTGTAAATGTAATTTTTATTTTTTATATCCATAACATTGTGTTTTTAATTATTGTAATTTGTAACATTTATATTTTATAAAATTTTTAAAATATAATTTTTTTGTAATATTTATTTCTTTATATTTATAAATCTTGTGTTTTTATTATTTATATTTAAACATATTTTTAAATTATTTAAATTTGTAAATATATTTTTTAAAAATTTATTATTTTATATTTATAAGATTTGTGTTTAATTATTTTAATATTTATCTAAATTTATCAATATAGTTTTTCTTTTTTATATATATTACATTGGTGTTTTATGAATTTTTTTTTTAAAAAAGGCTAGGCCCGAACGAGCCCGTGCGGCATTTAGGGCACCGAACAGGCCCTTTCGGCACTAAGATTGTCGAGCGGGCCCCATTTTGGTAATTTTTTGGGCTAATTTGGTAAATTTATTTTTTTAGACCTAATTTGGAAAAAAACCTGCCCTTGGGCGCACCGCGTCTCCAGTGTAACAAATCCATCA
The DNA here is from genome assembly GCA_019149425.1 of Psidium friedrichsthalianum. Classification (NCBI taxonomy): domain Eukaryota; kingdom Viridiplantae; phylum Streptophyta; class Magnoliopsida; order Myrtales; family Myrtaceae; genus Psidium; species Psidium friedrichsthalianum. Next base: position 11,501 of record JAGVVM010022831.1, on the reverse strand, counting down.
GAAAGAGGAGGCGCGTAGTTTTGTCGACTATATACCGTCCTTGTCCTGTTCGCCTTTCAATCTAAGCGAGAAGATCTTGCTTTATTTTCAGTGGCTGTCGGCCAAGGTGCAAGCAATAAGAGGCATCCATCGCGTGCATGATTGGATGAGATGAAATGGACATGTCGTAGAGGAAGATGGACAAGATTCACGGTAGCGTCATCGAAGAACATAAGATGGAAAGAGATGGATCCTCGAGAATTAACGAGGACAATATCTGGGAAGGAGGAGAAGATCTTTTCTTAACGTGCTCTTTCGGACTTGAGCAATCCAAGGAGGTGGGTTTCATCCGACTGCCGATGATATTAAGAAGGTCTTGGTTCTGAAAGTTTATACGCCGATGTCTTTTAGTTAAACAGGGTATTAAGAGATTTAGGGGTACACCGAGATTATTTTGCTTAGTGATATGCCCCACTTTGAATGGGTATTTCATCAAGTATGAACATGCATATAAACTCAATTGGTGTGTTTGAACCCTGATTTCTTTGGCTCCACTTAATAATTGAACCTATTTTAATACAAGGTTTGTAATTCTAGTAGGGGCATTACTGGCTTTTGACTGTACTACAAAACGCAAAAAAGGGAGCATTCATGAAGGAGAGAGTTTGAAGATTTGCTCTACTCAAGGAAAACAAATGTAAATTGACTTAATGTCATGGGGAAAAATTACGCACAGAAAAATTAGACAGTTGTGCCAATTTAATTCTAAATTTTTTTTTATTGGCCTATTTTAATAACTTTCAAAATTTTTAATTTTATTTATTTATTATTTCTTTTTTCATTTCTTCTTATTCCTCCTGTCAACCACCAATCTCGGCAATCGGCCAAAGGCAAGGATCGACGAAACTCACTCGCGCGGGCCACTAGGAGTGCAAGCCTGCCTTAACATTGCTGGGCGAGGTTAGGTCCCGCCCACATCTTATAAGATTGACCTCGCAATGGATGGGTGGGGCTCGACTCGCCATGGCCGTGTGGGATCACGCCTCGCCAGATCTAGCAAGGCTAGGTGAGGTGTGCCTCACTAGATTTGGGTGAGGTCGGCCTAGCCAAGGGCTGGTGAAGTTTTCCCCCATCGGTGGTGGGTGCTTGGTAGTCAGCTATAGGAGAAGAGGAGAAGAAAAAAAACAGAGAAAAAAAAGTAAAAAAAATTCCTAAAAAAATATAATTAAAATTAGTTATGTTAATGCCGATCGTGTCACGTCAACTTGGTACGAAGGACTGAATTTGGACAAATGTAAATTGTTTATGATTGGATTTTGCAATACGAGAAATGATTATATAAAAATCTTATCTATTTAAGATTAACGGCTTATTTTGAGTCATAAAATAATTAAAAATTATTGTGAGTTTACTATTTCAAAAATTTGCGACTTTACCGGCCGTTGCTCTTATCTCTGTCACCGACCGCTTCTTCGCAGCCGTGCCATTCAGCTAAATCTCGACGCGTTGACTAATGCGGTCTTCTCTAATCAACCAGTCCACTGCCCGCCAGTGTTCGGCGGCGGATTTCGCTTTATAAATTTGTCCACGGTTGCCGCCCCTATTTCCGTTTTCAGCAGCCAAGCTTGAATTGAAATGCGATGTCCGTTCAGAGAACCCTAGCTTTCAATTGCTGAGACAAAAAAAGGGGTTCTTTCTTAGAAGTCTGTTCGTTGTTGTTGAAGCTTCAAAGGCAGAATTTTGCTGAGAACGATGGTCATTGGAATCTTCTTGACATTCATCCCGCAGAACTGAAATTCACATGTAAGTTTCAGTGCTCAAGTCTTTCGGATAAATATTCCGGAGCAGAGTATGTGATCGTGCAGTCTTATGTAGTTTATATTGGTGTTTCACCAATTGCTGATTATGTGATTTGTGTTTCGATTGGTAATCGGCATGGGGTGTTGAAGTTGAATTGAGGAGGCAAGCTTCGTGTTCTATGCAACTCAGCAACAAGACGGACAAATATGTAGCTTTCAAGGTGGGGACTGTATTTTCCTGTGTTTAATTCTGATGGCCTGGACTGTGGGGTTGAGATTTAAAACCTGACTAGATTGTGAACGGGTGCGAAGGTGAAAACGACCAATCCAAAGAAGTACTGTGTTCGTCCCAACTCCGGTGTTGTCCCACCCGGGGCGACAAGCAATTTCACTGGTAATTTTAGTTTGCCTTAGGTGAAATGTCGAATTTCCAAATATCATTGTATATCGATGGGTTAGCCCTTCAAGCCAACCTATTTCTTATATGAATTTGGGACATATTCTTAAGTGTTTAGGTTCTGTTGTAAGCAAATAATGTTATCTGTTTCGTGTTGAGTAATGGGTAGGCATGGTTCACCCTTTCTTCTACGTTTACGCTTACGTTTATTATGGTGGACTGTATTTGGTAGTCACAATGCAGGCTCCAAAAGAGATACCTCCTGATATGCAATGCAGGGACAAATTCCTTATTCAGAGCATTGTTGCCCCGTATGGTGCAACTATCAAGGAGATAACCCAAAAATGGTGGGTCAATCTGCAATCTTCGGAGTATCTTATGACAGTTCTCTATGTTCGCTTTACCGCCCTCAATTTGAATGACTTTGAACGTGGTGATTGTAGTTTGATGAGGAGTATGGGAAGACTTTGGATGAGTTCAAATTGCGGGTTGTCTATATTCCTGCAAATCCTCCCTCTCCTATCCCTGAAGAATCTGAAGAAGGATCTTCTCCAACAGCATCTCCTCTTGAGGATGTTTACAAGAGCACCTCATTATTTGATGTTGGGTTTATTTGCTTGTTTCTCCGTCATCTTTTCCTTTAATAATAACCTTTTGCTTCAAGCGCCTCATGATTTGTAAAATTCTAGGTAACAAGATCTTTGGAAACATCTAAGGAAAAGTCTTTAGAGGTGAACTTCCTACTCTTTGTCCTTGGTTGACTTTAATTTTGTCCTTGATGATGAGGTTTTCATTCGACCCTCAAAGAGGTTTCAGGTTCTGATATTCTAATGCACTAGTTTCATATTTTGTCATTGTCAATCAGTTTTGCTCCATCCTAACCTCAAGCTGACATAGAGTATGCTTAAAATAACTTATTTTGGGAAGAAGTTCCTCCAATATTGTGTCTTAAGTTTTCTGGTGGGTGGTTCAGCATCTGAGACCATCCACTTTTCTCTTTTCTTCTGCTGACGAAGTAAATATGTCAGCCAACAGAAATGACTAATTGTCCACTGATCAAATGGATCTTGGTTGAGGGACATGAATGAAGTGAAATCAAATGCTGACATTAGCCATGTCTGATAAAAAGTTATTTAGGCAAATAAATGGGTGAAACAAAGTAGGAGGAAGGAAAGTAGAGGTGGAGACAAAATGGGTTATTTGGATGTGTGGAAAGGTGGAAGGATCAAATCAAGAGAAATCTGGTGTTTTATATCTTCCCATAATGACCTCGACATGTGATCTTACTTTTGTGAAGGAGAAAAGTAACTCCAATTAATAACTGCCAACTTTTTCTCCTAAAATTATGGGGAAGGATTGAGGGGCTGAAGAGAAAAACACTTCTTCCTACTCTCTACTTTATCTCCATTATCTGTCTTTTCCAAACACTGGAAAATGCCGATCTTCCCTGCTTTCTTTCCTCACTGTATTTTCTCGACCACCATGCTCTCTTCCCTAATGTGACTTGCACTCATGAACCGGGGGAAAAGAATATGCCGCCATAGAGATGATAAAGAATGGGTTCATTTCCCACGGGGACATATGACAGCATTTACGGACTTTGAGTAAGAGAGAGTTAATGAATGGTATTTGTATCTTGATAAAGGCTTTGCTATATCAGTACCAGTTAAAGCCCACACTTAGTGGCAGAGTATGGTTCTTTTGTCTTTTAAATCTGTTTTTCATAATTACGGAAAGTGCACCATATTCTTGGGTGATTATTATAGTTAGCTTTACTTGTGATGATCATATTCTTCAGATTTTATGTGCTGTATATGGCTTTAAATGACTTTGCTAATGTTAACTTTATTCAGTCGACATGGTCTGTTATTTCAAAGCTGACCGAGGAGAAAACTTTAGCATTGCAACAGAGGCAGAAGTTATCTCAGGAACTGGTAGGTTGATAATATCATTTCGTATTCCAAAGGTGCATGTAACTCATACTGCTCATCATGTAGATTGATGATTTCAGGGAAATAGCAAAATCATGATGTTTAAGTGTGCTACTGTGCTTCTGTGACTTCATGGTCTCAAGATCTTTCTGCATAGTTAGGTCAGCAGGTTGAAGCGAAAAACTAGTAAAAGAGTATTAGCAATGGACCCACCTTCAGTTTCTTGCGCCGTTTGATGTCCATGCTTATGTGTGACAATGTACATTTTTCATGAAGGCATGTTGATAAGGCCCAACTGGTCACCTCTTTCATGTAATTGAATTCTTGTACTGGGTATATTAACAAATACGTGGGCAATCTGCATCCTAATTGAGGAGGTACTAGATGGGGTAATGGATGATGGGTTTTATGCAATTGGATCAATTGTTTAGCAGTAAGATCATTTCCATAGTAATTAGGTTTGCTTTTTGATTATAGACTATAGATGGGAGTTCTTTGAAAGGTCTCAGATTCCTAAATTCTGATATTTTGCTTCATGACAGACCTTCAAGTATGAGATTGATGACTTAAAAAGACACTAGAAGATGACAATGCATACTTCTAGACTATCTTCTTCTGTTTTTTTTGTTTTTTTTTTGGTCCGGAAAGAGTAGTTCATTTTGATCAAAGTACTTAATACTCAGTAGTCATATCCCTCCTTCCCTCTGCCATAGCAATCTTACTTGCTGTTTGGTCATTTGTGCCCTTCTGGGGGCATTTGCATCCTCCTCCTGCTGTCACATTTTGTTGCATGGAGGTATCATAGAGCACACTGCATTTACAGATATCTATGCTTTCTATTAATCAGTCGTGGTATTATTTTGGCCCTCGAACAGGATTTGCTGAGAAAAGAAGTTAGGGGGAATCGTGTGAACAGCTGCTCTTATGCTCTCTGCATTGGTTGGTTACTGGCATACTGGTCGGCTACTCCATCAAATAGGAGCTACATCTGAAGGATAACTCTGTTATTTGGGTGCAGGCTTATTCTTCGAGAGCTTACTTGACCTTCAAAGTTTTTACAGCTTAGCATGTACATTTGTAGAATCTTCAGGAATCAAGATTTGTAAACATGAAATGGTCGATCATAAAAACGGGACTTCTTGGATCGCATCCCTTGGTCCTCCTAAATCTTTCGACTCTTGCTCATGAATTCTCTTTCCCTAACTTATGGGATATCGCATTGTGCCATGTTGAACCGAATCTGCCAAAGAGCAGATGTTGACAGATGATATAACTTTCAATACGAAGGTGACCTAAATTGTGAACAAGAGGCTTTAGCCGTGGCTCCAGGTGGCCATATAAGGATGCTAGCTAGTGGGGGTGATCAGTTTTAGGTAAGCCGATTCCTATCATAAAATCGGGAACTGCCAAGAAAGGCTAGTTCTGCAAACTGAGAATCGGAAATCGCTCGCTGATTCTTGAACCCACTGGGGAACGGATTCACGTATTTCGGTTTGGTTCCCTAGAGGGCCTAGGAACTGGTCTTGACTAAAACAAATTAACAACAAAAATTCCTGAATCAAGACAAACCAAAGAACAAGGAATAAGAAATTTACACGTATAATTGACTCTGAATGTCAGAAAGATTGTCAAAAAGCCTTAGACTTATTGTGTTTTACCAATTTTATCCTAAATCTTTTAATTGTGGATCTAAATTTGTTTACGTGTTGATAGTTGGGTCCATCTAGCGACTTTAATTGGAAATCACTAACTTGGACGCCAATCGTTCTAACGTAGCATAACCGGCGCCAACGTGGAAATATTTTTAATAGCATGTTATCATTTTTCAAATTTTTTTTATTAATTTTCTATTTTTTTATATGGCGACGTTATTTTCACATCCATTTTAGCTAAGCCACTCCTTTTTCCAATCAACAGACAGAAACACCCCTTATCTCTTCAATTTATTGATTTTTTTAATAATAAATTGAAGAGATAAGGGGTGTTTCTGTCTGTTGATTGGAAAAAGGAGTGGCTTAGCTAAAATGGATGTGAAAATAACGTCGCCATATAAAAAAAATAGAAAATTAATAAAAAAAAAATTTGAAAAAAATGATAACATGCTATTAAAAATATTTCCACGTTGGCGCGGTTATGCTACGTTAGACGATGGCGTCCAAGTTAGTGATTCCAATTAAAGTTCGCTAGATGGACCCAACTATCAAAACGTAAACAAATTTAAGATCCACAATTAAAAGATTTAGGATAAAATTGGTAAAAACACAATAAGTCTAAGGCTTTTGGACAATCTTTCTGACATTCAAGAGTCAATTATACGTGTAAATTTCTTATTCCTGTTCTTTGGTTATGTCTTGATTCAGAATTTTTGTTGTTAATTTGTTTTTAGTCAAGACCAGTTCCTAGGCCCTCTAGGGAACCAAACCGAAATACGTGAATCCGTTCCCCAGTGGGTTCAAGAATCAGCGAGCGATTTCCGATTCTCAGTTTGCAGAACTAGCCTTTCTTGGGCAGTTCCCGATTTTATGATAGGAATCGGCTTACCTAAAAACTGATCACCCCCACTAGCTAGCATCCTTATATGGCCACCTGGAGCCACGGCTAAAGCCTCTTGTTCACAATTTAGGTCACCTTCGTATTGAAAGTTATATCATCTGTCAACATCTGCTCTTTGGCAGATTCGGTTCAACATGGCACAATGCGATATCCTCATAAGTTAGGGAAAGAGAATCATGAGCAAAGAGTCGAAGAGTTTAGGAGGACCAAGGGATGCGATCCAAGGAAGTCGTTTTATGATCGACCATTTCATGTTTACAAATCTTGATTCCTGAAGATTCTACAAATGTACATGCTAAGCTGTAAAAACTTTGAAGGTCAAGTAAGCTCTCGAAGAATGAAGCCGCACCCAAATAACAGAGTTATCCTTCAGATGTAGCTCCTATTTGATGGAGTAGCCGACCAGTATGCCAGTAAACCAACCAATGCAGAGAGCAATAAGAAGCAGCTGTTCACACGATTCCCCCTAACTTCTTTTCTCAGCAAATCCTGTTCGAGGGCCAAAATAAATACCACGACTGATTAATAGAAAGCATAGATATCTGTAAATGCAGTGTGCTCTATGATACCTCCATGCAACAAAATGTGACAGCAGGAGGAGGATGCAAATGCCCCCAGAAGGGCACAAATGACCAAACAGCAAGTAAGATTGCTATGGCAGAGGGAAGGAGGGATATGACTACTGAGTATTAAGTACTTTGATCAAAATGAACTACTCTTCCGGACCAAAAAAAAAACAAAAAAAAAGAACAAGAAGAAGAATAGTCTAGAAGTATGCATTGTCATCTTCTAGTGTCTTTTTAAGTCATCAATCTCATACTGAAGGTCTGTCATGAAGCAAAATATCAGAAATTTAGGAATCTGAGACCTTTCAAAGAACTCCCATCTATAGTCTATAATCAAAAAGCAAACCTAATTACTATGGAAATGAATCTTACTGCTAAACAATTGATCCAATTGCATAAAACCCCATCATCCATTACCCCATCTAGTACCTCCTCAATTAGGATGCAGATTGCCCACGTATTTGTTAATATACCCAGTACAAGAATTCAATTACATGAAAGAGGTGACCAGTTGGGCCTTATCAACATGCCTTCATGAAGAATGTACATTGTCACACATAAGCATGGACATCAAACGGCGCAAGAAACTGAAGTGGGTCCATTGCTAATACTCTTTTACTAGTTTTTCGCTTCACCTGCTGACCTAACTATGCAGAAAGATCTTGAGACCATGAAGTCACAGAAGCACAGTAGCACACTTGAAACATCATGATTTTGCTATTTCCCTGAAATCATCAATCTACATGATGAGCCAGTATGAGTTACATGCACCTTTGGAATACGAAATGATATTATCAACCTACCAGTTCCTGAGATAACTTCTGCCTCTGTTGCAATGCTAAAGTTTTCTCCTCGGTCAGCTTTGAAATAACAGACCATGTCGACTGAATAAAGTTAACATTAGCAAAGTCATTTAAAGCCATATACAGCACATAAAATCTGAAGAATATGATCATCACAAGTAAAGCTAAACTATAATAATCACCCAAGAATATGGTGCACTTTCCGTAATTATGAAAAAACAGATTTAAAGACAAAAGAACCATACTCTGCCACTAAGTGTGGGCTTTAACTGGTACTGATATAGCAAAGCATTTATCAAGATACAAATACCATTCATTAACTCTCTCTTACTCAAAGTCCGTAAATGCTGTCATATGTCCCCGTGGGAAATGAACCCATTCTTTATCATCTCTATGGCGGCATATTCTTTTCCCCCGGTTCATGAGTGCAAGTCAAAATTAGGGAAGAGAGCATGGTGGTCGAGAAAATACAGTGAGGAAAGAAAGCAGGGAAGATCGGCATTTTCCAGTGTTTGGAAAAGACAGATAATGGAGATAAAGTAGAGAGTAGGAAGAAGTGTTTTTCTCTTCAGCCCCTCAATCCTTCCCCATAATTTTAGGAGAAAAAGTTGGCAGTTATAATTGGAGTTACTTTTCTCCTTCACAAAAGTAAGATCACATGTCGAGGTCATTATGGGAAGATATAAAACACCAGATTTCTCTTGATTTGATCCTTCCACCTTTCCACACATCCAAATAACCCATTTTGTCTCCACCTCTACTTTCCTTCCTCCTACTTTGTTTCACCCATTTATTTGCCTAAATAACTTTTTATCAGACATGGCTAATGTCAGCATTGATTTCACTTCATTCATGTCCCTCAACCAAAGATCCATTTGATCAGTGGACAATTAGTCATTTCTGTTGGCTGACATATTTACTTCGTCAGCAGAAGAAAAAGAGAAAAGGTGGATGGTCTCAGATGCTGAACCACCCACCAGAAAACTTAAGACAAAATATTGAGGAACTTCTTCCCAAAATAAGTTATTTTAAGCATACTCTATGTCAGCTTGAGGTTAGGATGGAGCAAAACTGATTGACAATGACAAAATATGAAACTAGTGCATTAGAATATCAGAACCTGAAACCTCTTTGAGGGTCGAATGAAAACCTCATCATCAAGGACAAAATTAAAGTCAACCAAGGACAAAGAGTAGGAAGTTCACCTCTAAAGACTTTTCCTTAGATGTTCCAAAGATCTTGTTACCTAGAATTTTACAAATCATGAGGCGCTTGAAGCAAAAGGTTATTATTAAAGGAAAAGATGACGGAGAAACAAGCAAATAAACCCAACATCAAATAATGAGGTGCTCTTGTAAACATCCTCAAGAGGAGATGCTGTTGGAGAAGATCCTTCTTCAGATTCTTCAGGGATAGGAGAGGGAGGATTTGCAGGAATATAGACAACCCGCAATTTGAACTCATCCAAAGTCTTCCATACTCCTCATCAAACTACAATCACCACGTTCAAAGTCATTCAAATTGAGGGCGGTTAAGCGAACATAGAGAACTGTCATAAGATACTCCGAAGATTGCAGATTGACCCACCATTTTTGGGGTTATCTCCTTGATAGTTGCACCATACGGGGCAACAATGCTCTGAATAAGGAATTTGTCCCTGCATTGCATATCAGGAGGTATCTCTTTGGAGCCTGCATTGTGACTACCAAATACAGTCCACCATAATAAACGTAAGCGTAAACGTAGAAGAAAGGGTGAACCATGCCTACCCATACTCAACACGAAACAGATAACATTATTGCTTACAACAGAACCTAAACACTTAAGAATATGGTCCCAAATTCATATAAGAAATAGGTTGGCTTGAAGGGCTAACCCATCGATATACAATGATATTTGGAAATTCGACATTTCACCTAAGGCAAACTAAAATTACCAGTGAAATTGCTTGTCGCCCCGGGTGGGACAACACCGGAGTTGGGGACGAACACAGTACTTCTTTGGATTGGTCGTTTTCACCTTCGCACCCGTTCACAATCTAGTCAGGTTTTAAATCTCAACCCCACAGTCCAGGCCATCAGAATTAAACACAGGAAAATACAGTCCCCACCTTGAAAGCTACATATTTGTCCGTCTTGTTGCTGAGTTGCATAGAACACGAAGCTTGCCTCCTCAATTCAACTTCAACACCCCATGCCGATTACAATCGAAACACAAATCACATAATCAGCAATTGGAAACACCAATATAAACTACATAAGACTGCACGATCACATACTCTGCTCCGGAATATTTATCCGAAAGACTTGAGCACTGAAACTTACATGTGAATTTCAGTTCTGCGGGATGAATGTCAAGAAGATTCCCAATGACCATCGTTCTCAGCAAAATTCTGCCTTTGAAGCTTCAACAACAACGAACAGACTTCTAAGAAAGAACCCCTTTTTTTGTCTCAGCAATTGAAAGCTAGGGTTCTCTGAACGGACATCGCATTTCAATTCAAGCTTGGCTGCTGAAAACGGAAATAGGGGCGGCAACCGTGGACAAATTTATAAAGCGAAATCCGCCGCCGAACACTGGCGGGCAGTGGACTGGTTGATTAGAGAAGACCGCATTAGTCAACGCGTCGAGATTTAGCTGAATGGCACGGCTGCGAAGAAGCGGTCGGTGACAGAGATAAGAGCAACGGCCGGTAAAGTCGCAAATTTTTGAAATAGGTAAACTCACAATAATTTTTAATTATTTTATGACTCAAAATAAGCCGTTAATCTTATAATAGATAAGATTTTTATATAATCATTTCTCGTATTGCAAAAATCCAATCATAAACAATTTACATTTGTCCAAATTCAGTCCTTCGTACCAAGTTGACGTGACACGATCGGCATTAACATAACTAATTTTTAATTATATTTTTTAGGAATTTTTTTTACTTTTTTTCTCTGTTTTTTTTCTTCTCCTCTTCTTCCTATAGCTGACTACCAAGCACCCACCACCGATGGGGGAAAACTTCACCAGCCCTTGGCTAGGCCGACCTCACCCAAATCTAGTGAGGCACAACCTCACCTAGCCTTGCTAGATCTGGCGAGGCGTGATCCCACACGGCCATGGCGAGTCGAGCCCCACCCATCCATTGCGAGGTCAATCTTATAAGATGTGGGCGGGACCTAACCTCGCCCAGCAATGTTAAGGCAGGCTTGCACTCCTAGTGGCCCGCGCGAGTGAGTTTCGTCGATCCTTGCCTTTGGCCGATTGCCGAGATTGGTGGTTGACAGGAGGAATAAGAAGAAATGAAAAAAGAAATAATAAATAAATAAAATTAAAAATTTTGAAAGTTATTAAAATAGGCCAAAAAAAAAAAGATTTAGAATTAAATTGGCACAACTGTCTAATTTTTCTAGTGCGTAATTTTTCCCCATGACATTAAGTCATTTACATTTGTTTTCCTTGAGTAGAGCAAATCTTCAAACTCT
>JAGVVM010022830.1:0-20328 GCA_019149425.1 Psidium friedrichsthalianum | reverse complement strand
CCCCTCCCCCCCCCCCCTTTTTCCCTCCCCCCCCTCCCCCTCCCCCCCCCCCCCCCCCCCTTCCCCCCCCTCCCCCCTCCTTTTTCCTCTCCTTTTCTCCCCCTTCCCTCCCCTCCTTCTTCTCCCCCCCCCTTCTCTTCTTTTTTCCTTTCTCATCATAAAATGTGAAAAGTTCAAAAGAAAGCACAAATTAATGATGTTTAAAATTTCGACCAAAAAAAAATGATGTTTAATTGAAAAGCTACAAATTTATTTCAGAAAATCACCACAGGCAAAATCTGCTAGGTATTAGATTGCATTTTAATTTTCAACTTTGAAAAAAAATTTCCCTCAAAATTTTTTTAAAAAAAATAGGTAGTTACTTGTGTGTTCATAAGCCGTTATAGCTAGAAATTTTCTAACCTTTTATACAAATTTTGTAATTAAAAAATGAGACCATAAATTAAAAATAACGACCTTCTCTAAGCAAAGTGATAACATGATGAATGATGAGACGATATTTTATTGTGTGTAATTTGATATTTATATTATGAAATTGATAATTAAGAGAGAAATAAAAATAAAGGCAGTTATGTTGGCTAGGGTGATTAAAAAAAATCAATAAATTGAAGAGATAAGGGGTGTTTCTGTCTATTGATTGGAAAAAGGAGTGGCTTAGCTAAAATGGATGTGAAAATAACGTCGCCATATAAAAAAAATAGAAAATTAATAAAAAAAATTTTGAAAAAATGATAACATGCTATTAAAAATATTTCCACGTTGGCGCCGGTTATGCTACGTTAGACGATTGCGTCCAAGTTAGTGATTTCAATTAAAGTTCGCTAGATGGACCCAACTATCAAAACGTAAACAAATTTAAGACACAATTAAAAGATTTAGGATAAAAATGGTAAAAACACAATAAGTCTAAGGCTTTTTGGACAATCTTTCTGACATTCAAGAGTCAATTATACGTGTAAATTTCTTATTCCTTGTTCTTTGGTTTAGTCTTGATTCAGGAATTTTTGTTGTTAATTTGTTTTAGTCAAGACCAGTTCCTAGGCCCTCTAGGGAACCAAACCAAAATACGTGAATCCGTTCCCAGTGGGTTCAAGAATCAGCGAGCGATTCCGATTCTCAGTTTGCAGAACTAGCCTCTTGGGCAGTTCCCGATTTTATGATAGGAATCGGCTTACCTAAAAATGATCACCCCCACTAGCTAGCATCCTTATATGGCCACCTGGAGCCACGGCTAAAGCCTCTTGTTCACAATTTAGGTCACCTTCGTATTGAAAGTTATATCATCTGTCAACATCTGCTCTTTGGCAGATTCGGTTCAACATGGCACAATGCGATATCCTCATAAGTTAGGGAAAGAGAATTCATGAGCAAAGAGTCGAAGATTTAGGAGGACCAGGGGTGGATGCGATCCAAGGAAGTCCGTTTTTATGATCGACCATTTCATGTTTACAAATCTTGATTCCTGAAGATTCTACAAATGTACATGCTAAGCTGTAAAAACTTTGAAGGTCAAGTAAGCTCTCGAAGAATGAAGCCTGCACCCAAATAACAGAGTTATCCTTCAGATGTAGCTCCTATTTGATGGAGTAGCCGACCAGTATGCCCAGTAAACCAACCAATGCAGAGAGCAATAAGAAGCAGCTGTTCACACGATTCCCCCTAACTTCTTTTCTCAGCAAATCCTGTTCGAGGGCCAAAATAAATACCACGACTGATTAATAGAAAGCATAGATATCTGTAAATGCAGTGTGCTCTATGATACCTCCATGCAACAAAATGTGACAGCAGGAGGAGGATGCAATGCCCCCAGAAGGGCTCAAATGACCAAAATAGCAAGTAAGATTGCTATGGCAGAGGGAAGGAGGGATATGACTACTGAGTATTAAGTACTTTGATCAATGAACTACTCTTTCCGGACCAAAAAAAACAAAAACAAAAAAAGAACAAGAACAAGAATAGTCTAGAAGTATGCATTGTCATCTTCTAGTGTCTTTTTAAGTCATCGATCTCATACTTGAAGGTCTGTCATGAAGCAAAATATCAGAAACTTAGGAATCTGAGACCTTTCGAAGAACTCCCATCTATGGTCTACAATCAAAAAACCAAACCTAATTACTATGGAAATGAATCTTACTGCTAAACAATTGATCCAATTGCATAAAACCCCATCATCCACTACCCCATCTAGTACCTCCTCAATTAGGATGCAGATTGCCCACGTATTTGTTAATATACCCAGTACAAGAATTCAATTACATGAAAGAGGTGACCAGTTGGGCCTTATCAACATGCCTTCATGAAAAAGGTCCATTGTCACACATAAGCATGGACATCAAACGGCACAAGAAACTGAAGGTGGGTCCATTGCTAATACTCTTTTACTAGTTTTTGCTTCAACCTGCTGACCTAACTATGCAGAAAGATCTTGAGACCATGAAGTCACAGAAGCACAGTAGCACCTCGAAACATCATGATTTTGCTATTTCCCTGAAATCATCAATCTACATGATGAGCAGTATGATTACATGCACCTTTGGAATACGAAATGTTATTATCAACCTACCAGTTCCTGAGATAACTTCTGCCTCTGTTGCAATGCTAAAGTTTTCTCCTCGGTCAGCTTTGAAATAACAGACCATGTCGACTGAATAAAGTGAACATTAGCAAAGTCATTTAAAGCCATATACAGCACATAAAATCTGAAGAATATGATCATCACAAGTAAAGCTAACTATAATAATCACCCAAGAATATGGTGCACTTTCCGTAATTATGAAAAAACAGATTAAAGACAAAAGAACCATACTCTGCTACTAAGTGTGGGCTTTAACTAGTACTGATATAGCAAAGCATTTATCAAGATACAAATACCATTCATTAACTCTCTCTTACTCAAAGTCCGTAAATGCTGTCATATGTCCCCATGGGAAATGAACCCATTCTTTATCATCTCTAGGCGGCATATTCTTTTCCCCCGATTCATGAGGGCAAGTCCACAGCACCAGAATCTAAATTAGGGAAGAGAGCATGGTGGTCGAGAAAATACAGTGAGGAAAGAAAGCAGGGAAGATCGGCATTTTCCAGTGTTTGGAAAAGACAGATAATGGAGATAAAGTAGAGAGTAGGAAGAAGTGTTTTTCTCTTCAGCCCCTCAATCCTTCCCCATAATTTTAGGAGAAAAAGTTGGCAGTTACTAATTGGAGTTACTTTTCTCCTTCACAAAAGTAAGATCACATGTCGAGGTCAATATGGGAAGATATAAAACAACAGATTTCTCTTGATTTGATCCTTCCACCTTTCCACACATCCAAATAACCCATTTTGTCTCCACCTCTACTTTCCTTCCTCCTACTTTGTTTCACCCATTTATTTGCCTAAATAACTTTTTATCAGACATGGCTAATGTCAGCATTTGATTTCACTTCATTCATGTCCCTCAACCAAAGATCCATTTGATCAGTGGACAATTAGTCATTTCTGTTGGCTGACATATTTACTTCGTCAGCAGAAGAAAAGAGAAAAGGTGGATGGTCTCAGATGCTGAACTACCCACCAGAAAACTTAAGACAAAATATTGGAGGAACTTCTTCCCAAAATAAGTTATTTTAAGCATACTCTATGTCAGCTTGAGGCTAGGATGGAGCAAAACTGATTGACAATGACAAAATATGAAACAAGTGCAGTAGAATATCAGAACCTGAAACCTCTTTGAGGGTCGAATAAAACCTCATCATCAAGGACAAAATTAAAGTCAACCAAGGACAAAGAGTAGGAAGTTCACCTCTAAAGACTTTTCCTTAGATGTTTCCAAAGATCTTGTTACCTAGAATTTTACAAATCATGAGGCGCTTGAAGCAAAAGGTTATTATTAAAGGAAAAGATGACGGAGAAACAAGCAAATAAACCCAACATCAAATAATGAGGTGCTCTTGTAAACATCCTCAAGAGGAGATGCTGTTGGAGAAGATCCTTCTTCAGATTCTTCAGGGATAGGAGAGGGAGGATTTGCAGGAATATAGACAACCCGCAATTTGAACTCATCCAAAGTCTTCCCATACTCCTCATCAAACTACAATCACCACGTTCAAAGTCATTCAATTGAGGGCGGTAAGCGAACATAGGAACTGTCATAAGATACTCCGAAGATTGCAGATTGACCCACCATTTTTGGGTTATCTCCTTGATAGTTGCACCATACGGGGCAACAATACTCTGAATAAGGAATTTGTCCCTGCATTGCATATCAGGAGGTGTCTCTTTTGGAGCCTGCATTGTGACTACCAAATACAGTCCACCATAATAAACGTAAGCGTAGACGTAGAAGAAAGGGTGAACCATGCCTACCCATTACTCAACACGAAACAGAAAACATTATTTGCTTACAACAGAACCTAAACACTTAAGAATATGGTTCCAAATTCATATAAGAAATAGGTTGGCTTGAAGGGCTAACCCATCGATATACAATGATATTTGGAAATTCGACATTTCACCTAAGGCAAACTAAAATTACCAGTGAAATTGCTTGTCGCCCCGGGTGGGACAACACCGGAGTTGGGACGAACACAGTACTTCTTTGGATTGGTCGTTTTCACCTTCGCACCCGTTCACAATCTAGTCAGGTTTTAAATCTCAACCCCACAGTCCAGGCCATCAGAATTAAACACAGAGGAAAATACAGTCCCCACCTTGAAAGCTACATATTTGTCCGTCTTGTTGCTGAGTTGCATAGAACACGAAGCTTGCCTCCTCAATTCAACTTCAACACCCCATGCCGATTACCAATCGAAACACAAATCACATAATCAGCAATTGGTGAAACACCAATATAAACTACATAAGACTGCACGATCACATACTCTGCTCCGAATATTTATCCGAAAGACTTGAGCACTGAAACTTACATGTGAATTTCAGTTCTGCGGGATGAATGTCAAGAAGATTCCCAATGACCATCGTTCTCAGCAAAATTCTGCCTTTGAAGCTTCAACAACAACGAACAGACTTCTAAGAAAGAACCCCTTTTTTTGTCTCAGCAATTGAAAGCTAGGGTTCTCTGAACGGACATCGCATTTCAATTCAAGCTTGGCTGCTGAAAACGGAAATAGGGGCGGCAACCGTGGACAAATTTATAAAGCGAAATCCGCCGCCGAACACTGGCGGGCAGTGGACTGGTGATTAGAGAAGACCGCATTAGTCAACGCGTCGAGATTTAGCTGAATGGCACGGCTGCGAAGAAGCGGTCGGTGACAGAGATAAGAGCAACGGCCGGTAAAGTCGCAAATTTTTGAAATAGTAAAACTCACAATAATTTTTAATTATTTTATGACTCAAAATAAGCCGTTAATCTTATAATAGATAAGATTTTTATATAATCATTTCTCGTATTGCAAAATCCAATCATAAACAATTTACATTGTCCAAATTCAGTCCTTCGTACCAAGTTGACGTGACACGATCGGCATTAACATAACTAATTTTTAATTATATTTTTTAGGAATTTTTTTTACTTTTTTTCTCTGTTTTTTTTCTTCTCCTCTTCTTCCTATAGCTGACTACCAAGCACCCACCACCGATGGGGGAAAACTTCACCAGCCCTTGGCTAGGCCGACCTCACCCAAATCTAGTGAGGCACAACCTCACCTAGCCTTGCTAGATCTGGCGAGACGTGATCCCACACGGCCATGGCGAGTCGAGCCCCACCCATCCATTGCGAGGTCAATCTTATAAGATGTGGGCGGGACCTAACCTCGCCCAGCAATGTTAAGGCAGGCTTGCACTCCTAGTGGCCCGCGCGAGTGAGTTTCGTCGATCCTTGCCTTTGGCCGATTGCCGAGATTGGTGGTTGACAGGAGGAATAAGAAGAAATGAAAAAAGAAATAATAAATAAATAAAATTAAAAATTTTGAAAGTTATTAAAATAGGCCAATAAAAAAAAGATTTAGAATTAAATTGGCACAACTGTCTAATTTTTCTATGCGTAATTTTTCCCCATGACATTAAGTCAATTTACATTTGTTTTCCTTGAGTAGAGCAAATCTTCAAACTCTCTCCTTCATGAATGCTCCTTTTGCGTTTTGTAGTACAGTCAAAAGCAATAATGCCCCGTACTAGAATTACAAACCTTGGTATTAAAATAGGTTCATTATTAAGTGGAGTCCAAAAGAAATCGGGATTCAAACACACCAATTGAGTTTATATGCATGTTCATACTTGATGAAATACCATTCAAAGTGGGGCATATCACTAAGCAAAATAATTCGGTGTACCCCTAAATCTCTTAATACCCTGTTTAACTAAAAGACATCAGCGTATAAAACTTTCCAGACCCAAGACCTTGTAATATCATCGGCAGTCGGATGAAACCCAACCTCCTTGGACTGCTCAAGTCCCAAGAGCATGTCAAGAAAAGATCTTCTTCTCCTTCCCAGATATTGTCCTCGTTAATTCTCGAGGATCCATCTCTTTCCATCTTATGTTCTTCGATGACGCTATCGTGAATCTTGTCCATCTTCCATCCATCCAATCATGCACGCGATGATGCCTCTTATTGCTTGCGCCTTTGGCCGACAGCCACGAAAATAAAGCAAAGATCTTCTCGCTTAGATTGAAAGGCGAACAGGACAAGGACGGTATATAGTCGACAAAACTACGCGCCTCCTCTTTTCTGATGGATTTGTAACACTGGAGACGCGGTGCGCCCCAAGGGCAGGTTTTTTTTCCAAATTAGGTCTAAAAAAAATAAATTTACCAAATTAGCCCAAAAAATTACCAAAATGGGGCGTCGACGACCTAAAAAATTCATTTTTAGGTTAAAGGATTACCAGATTAATTAATTAAATTAACTAACCTAGTTCGAGCTCTCCCAAGCCCTACCGAATCGCGACTTTGGGTTTTGTTATTTGAAGGATTTTAAGATTAGGAGTCGCCACTAATCGTTCTTGTAGGTCGATTAGAAACCTAAATAAATTAGTGAGAACTAATTTATTTCTGCGAACCAGAGAACATGAGTTCGGGGACTTGGTTACGTTAGATTACTCTAACGCCCTTTCGGTACCAATTCATGAAAATTCATTTGGGGTGATTTGGAAAGATTTGGGTCAAACTGACCAGAAGGTAAAATGGCTATTTTTCAAGGATCGGGAAGTGAAAATAGATCAAACCAGTTGAATGTGGTTATTCCTTATTTTCCACAATTTTTGAGAATTTTTCAGAATTTTGAATTTTTTTATTATATTTTTAATTAATTAATTAATTAATTAATTAATTAAAAAATATAATCAGGCCAAACCTGAAGTACATAAGACAGTTACATTTCTTCGGGTCCTAAACAAAATACCTCTCAAACTGAACAGTGTAAGCTAGACGTGTAAGTGATAAAGAAAACTAGCTAGCAATATTAATCAAAATGATCAAATGCTTTAAATCTGGGAACTTCTGAATAGCTTTAAACTGCTAGCTCAAATTTGTATCATCATACATAATATTACGGGCAGAAATCAATTCTCTGTACTTAATATTGTGGGCGCTTCATAATTAACTATGCTACTCTACTTTCAAGGATCCCTCATTTACAGTTTCTAAGGACTCTTTTACAAGGACTCAAGATATTAAACGGAGTAGTACAAGAAAACAGATTCAGTAATTAAGTCCATCTCATTAGCAAAACGCTCCTGATAGTTCTACCACAATTCCGCCAAATGGATACCAACTGACAAGAGGAATGAGCAAAAGAAAATATCCACAAATTTAATATCCACCCTGTAGGAAAATGTCATATACGATTGCCTGGAGCAAAATATCACAACAAACACATTATATATCTAGTCTGAGATGACTATCCAAGGATTAAAACTACCTTAACTAACCTGGCCTCTTTAGACTGACCAGTGGAAATGGTAGATTTGAGAAGATCATGAGCTTCATCGAGCTTGCCGATGGGAAAACGTGGCAACTCCCCCCGTCTGATCGGACCTAACGTCGACGAACGCACCGTTTGCCGGCACGACTTCAATGTTTGGATGTACATGCGTCAACATGCAACTCCCGAGCAGCGTCGACTTCCATATTTAATCTTGATCACGAGAGTAGACTCCATATTCACAGTTGCGAGCGAACTCGAACGTCCCAGTGCAGAACCTTGGTAAGCCGAGATCCTTAGAGAGGCCGTAAACTACGTGGACACGGCTCAGGAGAGCAGATTGGCCATCAACGTCTTTCAAAACAGCATCGCGGGCGCCGTCTTGCAGCGGTGCAGATGGGATTTCGGGCGCACGGAATTGTTATCAATCAAGCAAGGCTTTCACGGATGAAAGAGCGGTGGCGCGAGCTGGTCTTGGGAAGAAAATGATTTGGGGTGAACTCGCGGACAGAGTCAACGCCTCGGCGATCTGCGAAGTATCCTCTGGAGATGGCGACGGCCTGAAAATGAGGCGGTCCTTGAGCTTCAATGGCGCGACGGGAATAGGGATGGAGATTTCGTCGTCGTCCGGGAGCCCCCCCCCCCTTTTTTCTCGGATCCCTTCTTTTTGTTCATTAGCTGAAGTTGCTTTTTGTTTCTCATTATGCTGCCGGCCACCTTTCTTTTCCACTTCCAAGGCAAATTCAACAACTTCACCCTAGTCAAAGATTCCTCCTTCACCTCAACATGCATGCCAACAATTTGCTTCTTGCCGACAATTATAGTGTCCTAGCCACTATCTTTTGTTTTGGTCGTCCATTAAAAAATTCGCTGGACTCGACTCACTTGGGATCCAACGTCCTCGGCGACCGTCACGAGCAATTTCTTCAAGGCACAGCTTTGTTCTCCCATAAGGATTCATGGCCATCATTGAAAATTCTCAACACAAGGCATCTCTTCAGGTGACCATACATGGTTGCCGACGGGGAGAAAACCATCTCTTATAGTTGTACTTTGCCATGATCTCGTACAGATTAATCACCCCTATCAATGATGAATTAAATTCGAAAGACCGAACGCAACAACGAAAAATACACCATCAGGCCATTAGAAAATTTGGATATTAGAGGACAATGTCACGACTCCTAAAATGTAAAAATCAAAATTATAAAGCCAAAATGAAGAGAAAATTAAAAGAAAAATACTGACTCTTTTTTCATGTTTTTGTGGGCTCAAATGCTAATTATTTATTAATTTTCAAGCATTTTTTTTCTATTTTCCAAAAATAAGATAATAATAAAAAAAATGCGAAAATATGAAAAATTATTTTTTGCTCAAATTGGTTCCCTAGGCTTGGCCAAGGTCCCCAAAGTTGATTTTTCATTTTTATGAATTTTTATGGATTTTCTATTAATTTTTGAAAATAAAAATATTGAAAAATACTGAAAATATGGAAAATCATTTTTTAGTCAAAATTGGTTCCCTAGGCTTGGTCAAGGTCCCCAAAGTTGATTTTTCAATTTATGAATTTTTATGGATTTTCTATTAATTTTAAAGAGAAAAGATGATTAAAAATCAGTGTCAACAGCTGCCCCTCTTTGAAAGGAAGCTCGTAGAGGTTCATTTCAAAGACGAGATGACACTTGAATCCTAATCGACTCAACACAATGAAATAAAAAGAGTCGTGATATTTGACCTCCAATACCCCCTCTTTGTAAGTTTCGATCCATACCCTATTTGAGGAGGCCCCTAGAAGGTGAGGGAGAGACAGAGAGGAGAGTTACCTGGCACTTACCTGCCTGTTGTATGGATGTTGCCTGATACGAATGCTCTACTGAAAATGGAATGAAAACCTAAGGTTCGTTATAAGAAAACCTTAGGGTGGTTGAACTTGGACCCGTATGGTAGGTCAACCCATGGTAGATTCCTAATGAAAGGATTCTACTGATTAAAATGTGTTGAGAATTGACCTGTATGGTAGGTCGTCCCATGGTAGATTCCTAGTAAAAGGATCCTACTGATTTGATCGAAATTTGACCTGTATGGTAGGTCACCCCATGAAAATGCCTGTAAGAAGGACTTTTGGTGCCTGTAAGAAGGACTTTGATGCCTGTAGAAAGGACTTTGGTGTGCCTGTAGAAAGGACTTGAGTGCCTGTAGAAAGGATTTCGGTTGCCTGTAGAAAGGACTTTGATTTGCCTGTAGAAAGGACTTCGGTTGCCTGTAGAAAGGACTTCGGTTGCCTGTAGAAAGGACTTTGGTTGCCTGTAGAAAGGACTTTGGTGCCTGTAAGAAGGACTTTTGTGTGCCTGTAGAAAGGACTTTTGTGTGCCTGTAGAAAGGACTCGGTACCTGTAGAAAGTACTTGAGTTGCCTGTAAGAAGGACTTGGTGCCTGTAGAAAGGACTTGGGTTGCCTGTAAAAGGACTTGGTGCCTGTAGAAAGGACTTGAGTTGCCTGTAAGAAGGACTTGGTGCCTGTAGAAAGGACTTGGGTTGCCTGTAAGAAGGACTTTTGTTTGTTTCGAGGGGTGCCATTCTGAGATCTGGGAATACCAGTAATCCTACAGAAGCTCAAACTCGATTTAACTTACCTCAAAGGGTGCCATTCTGGGATCTGGGGAAACCTGAAATCCTGCAGAAGCTCAAACCCGATTTAACTTACATGAAGGGTGCCATTCTGGGATCTGGGGAGACCAGTAATCCTGCAGAAGCTCAAACTCGATTTTACTTACCTTAAAGGGTGCCATTCTGGGATCTGGGAAGACCAGAAATCCTACAGAAGCTCAAACCCAATTTTTGTTGTTCCCATCACTTTAGGAATAAACGATGAGGCAAAGATCAAGAAACACGAGAGTTGGTCAATCATGATTTGATAAAGCTTGAGAACACGAGATTATATCATCGTGAGCTGATGAAGACTTCATGAGAGCATGTTGATCATGAGTCGCAAGGGTTCAGAAGACTTACCTGGATCTTCTGAGTTAATGATCGAGGCATAGACAGACTGATTGTATCATGTCTGCTTGCTCACTGAATGACCTTATGTGCTGCAATGGATTTGAGCACCCAGACAATCATCAGAATTGAAAGGTTCAGGCTGAAGATATACTCACCTGAAAATGCTTGGCGAGCATTAGCCAACAGGGCTTGTTTGTTCAATAGCCTCTAGATGAATTTCGAGACCTCGGAGGGTAACTCGACTATCAGGAATGCACTACCTGTCAGATAGTATCAGAGGTAACATGTGCAAGCATTTTTATCAATGAGTTCATCGATTCATGCAAAACCATTCAGTTGAGTTTGCAATGATTAAAACCGTATGTGTATGCTCATAATGTGGATCATGTATGACTATTCTGTCGAGTTTGCATTTCCAATTCTGTCCAGGGAGGTTATCATGTCATGAATACCTCGAATGTAACCTGAATGGGGACTTCAGTCCGAAAGGGCTTTCTCTCACTCTCGAGAAAGGCTTGTTTATCCTGATTGCAGGATTTGAAAAGAGATCACTCAACCTTACCATCATCGCATTCAGCGAGGGTCTGAGTAATCTCGCAATTGATACGATCAAGCCGATCTGGAGGTCTTGATTAGGACCGTAATGTGGGCTGGTCAAAGGCTTATCAAAGGGGACTCATTTCGAGCCAAGGCCATTGACAAAAAAGTCTTCATCATCTGCTCCGGGTTTACAAGTCAAGAACCCTGCAAAAATGAGAGAGAAATAATCTTGCTCGATCTTCTTCGAGCGATGCTTAAAGTCATTCAACTCTTACATTAATTCAAGTGCTCTAATCAGAAAAGACTTTCAAGGGTCGTAACGTAGGTCGGGATTTGGGTCTGAGAAACGAAGGGCTCGTTTTGGCTCAGAAAAATATATGAGAAGGGCTTGGTGTTGGTGATCATTGCAGTCTTGTCACCGATCTTTGACCTTCCTGAATTTGTCTTCAATGAATACCACCATTGGCTGAGGGGTGGTAGTTCTTTTACACTTTGCAAACTGACTTCTTTGGGGATCCTTTTTCGGGAATTCAAAATGTATGTTCGAAGTCAGAAGTTCATTACAGATATATGGGCATTGGCCTTGCTTTTGATAGGCACTTTGCTCTTTCTGCCCGAGATTCTTTGGAGTAGCCTTTGCTTTTCTTACTCCCGACTCCCTTTTGTTTGGAAGTAGGCCCATTTTCTTTAGGCTACATTTTTTTTCTTTTTCTTTTGTTTAACAATCTTGTGATTTTGAATTTTAGCAACAAGATGATTTTCCTAAATTTATTTTTTTATATTTATAAAATTATGTTTTTAATTATTTTATATTTACAACATTTTTTAATTATTTTATATTTATATAAATTTGTAAATATAATTTTTTCCTAATTTTTTTATATTTATAAATTTTTTAGTTATTTTATATTTATAACATTTCTATTTTTATAAATTTGTAAATAGAATTTTTTCCTAAATTTATTTTTTTTATATTTATAACATTTGTCTTTTTAATTATTTTCTATTTATAACATTTATATTTATAAATTTGTAAATAGAATTTTTTCCTAAATTTATTTTTTATATTTATAACATTTTTCTTTTTAATTTATTTTCTATTTATAACATTTATATTTATAAATTTGTAAATTATATTTTTTCCTAAATTTATTTTTATATTATAAAATTTTTTAATTATTTTTATATTTATATAAATTAATAAATATAAATTTATTTTTTATATTTTATAATATATTGTGTTTTAAAACGAAATTAAAAAAAAGACTAGGACTGCATGGGGCCCGTGTGGCAGTTGGCAGCCGAACGGGTCCCGTTTGGTGCTTGGACAGGTTGCACATGGCTCGTGCAGCACTAAAGGCTGTGCCGAGCGGGCCCCGTTTTGGTAAATAAATTTTTTTTGGGCCTAATTTGGTAAATATATATTTTTTAGACCTAATTGGAAAAAAAAAAAGCCCCAAGGGCTCCGTGACGCAAAAATCATGCTCATTTGCCTCCAATATTCGCCGAAGGATGAGAAGGTCAGGTTCAGGTAATGCGCCAAGGCACGCGTGCGTGTCTTGAGGACTTGTCCGCCAGTTTAGGGTTAGAAGTCATCGCGACTGAGAGCTCGTCCAGCAGAGATGGAAGATGGGTCCGCATGTTTCGGCCAGGTCTCTCAAGCAAAGGCGAGGATAGTGAGACAATGAGATGGTGTAAATTCCCCGTCAATGTCAAACTTTTGGGACCTGGCGAGAGATAC
Organism: Psidium friedrichsthalianum; assembly: GCA_019149425.1. Taxonomy (NCBI): domain Eukaryota; kingdom Viridiplantae; phylum Streptophyta; class Magnoliopsida; order Myrtales; family Myrtaceae; genus Psidium; species Psidium friedrichsthalianum. The sequence goes on along the minus strand of JAGVVM010022830.1, from coordinate 7,187 downwards.
TGAGTGAGAAGAGGTAGAGGAAGAGGAGGGAAGAGAGGAGGAAGAAGAAGCATGCATGGGAAACTATGAGAGCAAAAACTTTTGGGGAGACTCTTGTGTGGTAATGTGTATAGTGGTGATTAAGTTTGTATATTTTTTTTCATTTGCAAAATGACGGGGGAGTGGGGATCAAAGTAATTAACTTAACTTTTCTAGTGTTTCCATAAGGATCTTATATCAGTTACGGAATGTTCAATTTGAGTCATAATTACTCAGTCCACTTGAATCTATAAAAATTCCATAACCACAATTCCAGTGACACATTAGAGGATTAGGAAGCCGCTTTATATCAAGTAGTAAATGACTAGGTACAAACTAGCCGGAGATTTGTTCACGATCAATACGACTCAGAATTTGTGGTCTCTTGAATTATTTGGTTATTACACTAGGCGTGATAACCATAAGTGAATATGCTTGAACAAAGTCTAGTCTAACTCGCTGCAAAATTGATCTTATTTTCTTCCAATAAGGAGTTAGTTCGCTCCATGGAAGCCGGTGATAGTCTAATCTTTTCACAATTTTTCTTAGAGCCCATGCATTTGAGAAGGAGATATTCTCTGCTATAATACTTTAGACTACTGTTAGGACCTACAATTTCCTCATGCATGTGAGTTCTTCTTTCCTAGATTCACGAAATCTTTTCTTACTTAGATAAGATAAGAAGTAGATATAGCTTTTGAAATTTATGTCTTTCTCTGTGCAAATTTCCCTAGAAAAGTTTCAAAAAGACTATCTAGCTTGGTTTGGAGAGCATTTGTTGGGTTAAAGATTTTTCATATCGATATTGTTAAATCAAAATATTCTTTATCTTGCTTTTAAACTCCCCAATCACCACTACATGGAATATGCTTAGTCGATGATTTTTTTTTTTTCCAAAAACTTAAGTTATTAGAAAACAGATGCGCCAACGTACTTATAGCAATATTAGTTGACACTATCCTCACAGGTAAGTCAACCTTACATAAGCAAGTCAGGTTGGGGATGGAAACCCCGTCGACAAGATTACTGTTCGAACAAGAAAGCAAGCAGAATAGTAGGGATAATAAACAAAAGAAAATTGAGAGAGTGTGTGTTAAGATTCAAACTCGATCCGTGCTCTGATATTATGTTAAGTAAAATATTTTCTCCAAAGTTAAACTATTAAAAGACGGACAGACAATTAATTTTTAACAGATTACTTGATCGAATAGCTTGAAACCAAAATAATAAGGACATAATATAATAAAAAATTATTAAAACAATCCTCAACGATGGCTGTTGACTGGAGGAAATGCCGAATTGGTCTCCATATTCACTTAAGATCAGTTGTAGAAAATTATTCACACCACAAACTCCCAAAACAAAGTGAGAGAGACAAGGAAATCATTGCAGAAGAATATTTTCAAAATCATCCATTTTTCGCGAAACAATACGAAGCTTGTAAATCAAGTTTTTTTGTGGTAAATTTCAATCTTTTCTCGTAGCTTAAAATGAAAGTTATTCACTCGAAAATCCGCATTTCATATGTACTGGCATATTTATCCAAATTCATGCTCTTTCTTATTATGATCATTATACCATTCACAATCAATTGTGAGAGCAATTTGGCTATTGGACACACAAAGAAAAGAAATAAACCAATCACCTTCTTCATGCGTAAAAGCATGAAGTCACAGAGAAAGAAGGAAGCGCCGTGCAGTTAAAGTGCAGTAAGTACGAGACCTACCGGAAGGGTGCTCAAAATTTCAGACTCATGTTGGCTCTCATGCGTTGTACTGCGTCTATCTCGTAGAGAAACTATCAGCAGTTTTTGCATGCAGTAAGACCCATAACCCTCTGTGTCAAGATGATCGATCCTAAAAACATAATTGCTGTTTGGTACACGCCGCCGCTTTCACCGCGCCAAGTGGTCGGTGATTGCCACGTATCCTTCATCTTCTCCATATGACAGATCATGGTAGCTGTCCTGAGCATCCTGTTGCGGAAATCCTAGCCTAAGTTCACTCCTCTGCATTGTCCGCTCACTTTCTACTGCCAATATCGGAGCCCCAGCCTAATCATCGTCTAGCCACCACCACATCACGCATTGAACTTTTCCAATCCTCATGAATAATTCGGGGCTTGTGATGTCCATGTTGGGCCATAGTTCGTTTTTATTACTGATGGGTCCTCATATGCGCCTTATTTTTGCTGCTGTTAAGTATTACATGCATTCTGGCTTAAGCTCAAGTATCTAAGGGTGATCGTTTTCCAAAGTTAATAAGTTCCAATTTGAACAATCTGGACCGAACCTATCATGTTATAAACCATTCTTATTTTGAAAACTGAAACAATGTCCTATTTTCTGGAATTGGCTGTGGAACCTACCCCGTTTTTTCTACTATCCTTTTCAAGTTCTACCGAGAAACTCAATTTTTTTTTTCATTTCTTGATTTCATTTTTTACAAAAAAAATAATTGAGCAACAAATGGCTCAAAGTAAACAAATGATTAACATAAATTTCTAATCCACCAAAAATGTGATCACAGACAACTACAACTATAACAATGAACAAAGTCAAACACATAGTGCACATACAATTATAAACAATAAAAAGTTCAAGCACGTAATATAAAAATAAATTTTTAAACTTCGTTTTCCGTCATCAATTTAAACTTTCATACTCCATTTTCCATTATCCATAAAAAATTTCTCCGATAGAATAGAGTAGAGGCAACAAAGAATGAGAAGAATACAACACTGGGGGGGGAATGAGGTACAGAATTTAAACTCATTTAAAGAAATTATTTTTTTTTGTGCTCACAAGAACCGTTGCCCAAACTGCACAAAAAAAAAGAACCGGTTCAATGAAAAATCGGTACATGTTCCTAGTGGCCCGTCTTCACTTGGAACCGGAAGACGCAGACATGTCTCAATAACCAGTTCAAAAGTTTAGAACTGAGGAATGCGGTACCTATTCACGTGCAATCAAGACCAAATTAATTTTTTTTAGGTTGTTCAGTCCATGTCTCCTATTTTTGCCAGTCGTATTGCACACATCCTAAAATACCTTCTGTGTACGAATTATGTACTTATTAAATTATCAATATTTGCTCAGCCAATAATTTATCATCCATGCGATGCGTTCCTGTTGCAATATGGTTTTCTAACATATTTGCATAATCAACATAATGGGATATAAAAGAAAAAGAAAGGTGTCGTTATAGCCTTGTCCTCTTAATCCAATCCCCAAGTGAGGGTGGGCCTAAAATCAGAGCGTACGATCCAGGATTTAAGTGCCAAACAATAAAAAACTTATAAATAACCTTCCAGAGAAGTAAAGAAGCCCGCTTTTCCCTATCTTGGACATACACTTAAGAAAAATAGTGCTTTTGTACCTGTTGCATGGATGATTTAGATTTCAGTTTCAAAAATTTTTTTAAAAAACGGCTCCGAAGATAATTTTTTTGCGGAATATAAGGGCAATTTACGTTATCAAACTATTTTCAGTACGTATGTCCGATCGTCCTTATTAGGCAAAGTGTTTCTTTTTATGTCTATTGTAGAACTGTGGCACAAATTAAATGGAGTAGAGGGCGCAGAAAGACGAGAGAAATGTGGACGGAGAAGAGAGACGTTTAAAATGTCCCCTCCGTCCCCTGCCTGCAAATTCAGTTTTTTTGTTTTTTAAGGTCCAGTCCCCGCAAGTGGTTTTTTGTTTTCTTTTAGCAGATTTCCCAGGAATGTTCTACGGCACCCTCAGCCTCCGTCAGACTGACAAAACCAGACACAGTTCATCAACGAACATTCCTTAAACAGTGACGAATAAGTAGGCGTAAACGTCCCCCCCGTAGAGTTTTTTCACCACAAAATATTAAACTAGAAAACCCCTAAAAAAAGAAGGTCGGGCGCGGGGCCAAAAAAAAAAAGGAAAAGAACATCTTTCTTAAAGAAATCCATTAAAAACAGACACGCCAAAACGTAGATTTGTTTTTCCTCATAAGGGCGAATCATTCCGAACCGTTCCGGGTTTTTTGCAAAGAGCCCGCAATCTCTTTTTTCTCAGCACGTCCTTCTCCTCCTGCAAAAGTGCCCCAGTCTCTCCTTTATTAAAATTTTACAAAGGATGCCAGAAATTTTTCAGTTCTCAGTTTTGTTCTATTATGTGAAATAATATTGCTCCGCAAAAAAAAAAAAAACATCAAAACTTATACTTTTCCCTATTTTTTCAGACATTTGCCGGGTCGTGACGTGCGTGTCGCTCGGCGAGAATGTGTGAAATACATGCCCTCTGGACAATCTGCGTTTTTTTCTCTTTCTTTTTTTTTTGGGTTTACTAGAAAGGAAAAGTACCTGCTTTTTCTGAAACATACTGCATGTCCCTAGGTCAAGCTGTGTGCCGTGTGTTACAAATGTCTGCTATTAGGTGTGTGTTCGTTGTGTTCGTCTCTGGGGGGGCAGGGGGGCGGGGGGGGGGGGCGGAAGGGGGGGGGGGGGCGGGGGGGGTGGGGCGGCGGGGGGGGGCAGGGCGGGGGTGGGGGCCGGGGTGTGGGGGGAGGGGGGGCGGTGGGGGCGGTAGGAGTACGGCGGGCGGGGGGGGGGGAGGGGGGGGGGGGTGGGCGGAGCACGGGGCTGGGGGGGGGGGGGGGGGGGGGGGGGGGGGGGGGGCGGGTGGGGGGAAAGGGGCGCGGGGGGGGGCGGGGGGCGGGGGGGGGGGGGGGGGGGGCGGGGGGGGGGCGGAGGGGGGGGGGGGGGGGGGGGGGGCGGGGGCGGGGGGGGGGGAGGGGGCGGGGGGGTGGGGGGGGGGGGGGGGGGGGGGGCGGGGGGGGGGGAGGGCGGGGGCGGGGGGGCGAGGGCTGCGGGGGGGAGTGGGTGGAGGGTGGGGTGGCTCGGGGGGGGGGGGGGTGGTGGTGGGGGGGTGTGGGTGGGGGGGGTGGGGGGTGGGGGGGTGTCGGGGGGGGGTGGGTGGGGGGGGGGGGGGGGTGGGGGGGGGGTGGGGGGTGAGGGGGGGGGGGGGGGGGGGGAGGTGGGTGGGGTGGGGGGGTGGGGGGGGGGGGGGGGGGTGGCGGGGCTCGGTGGGTGGGGGGGGGGGGGGGGGCGGAAAGGGGGGGGGGGGGCGGGGGGGGGGGGGGGGGGGGGGGGGGGGGGGGGGGGGGGGGGTCTGGGGGCTCACGGGGGGGGGGGGGGGGTGGGGGGGGGGGGGCGCGGGGGGGGGGGGGGGGGGGGGGGAAAAGGGGGGGGGTAAGGGGTCAGAGGGGGGGGGGGGGACGTGTAGGGGGCTGGCGGGGCGGGGTGGGCTCTCGGGGGGGGGGCGGGGGGTCTGGGGGGGGGGGGGGGCCTGGGGGGGGGGGGGGGGGGGAGGGGGGGGGGGGAGGGGGGGGGGGGGGGAGGGGGGGGGGGGGGGGGGGGGGGGGGTGGGTGTGGGTAGGTGGGGGGGGGCGGGGCGGGTGGATGGTGGGTGGGGGGTGGGGGGGGTGGGGTGGGGGGGGGGGGGGTGGGGGGGGGGGGGGGGGTGGGGGGGGTGGGGGGGGGGGGTGGGGGGTGGGGGGGGGGGGTGTTGGTGGGGGGGGGCAGGGGGGGTTGGTGGGTGGGGAGGGGATGCGGGGGGGGGGGGTTGGGGTCGAGGAGTGTCGGGGGGGGGGGGTGGGATGGGGGGGGGGGGGGGGGGGGGGGGGGAAGGGTCGGGCTGGGGGGGGGAGACGAGGGGGAGGGGGCGGCGGGGGGGGGGGGGCGGGGGGGGGGGGGGGGGGGGGGGGGGGCAGGGGGGGGGGGGCGGGGGTTTTCGGGAGGGTGTGGCGGGGGGGGGCGGGGGGGGGGGGGGGGGGAGGGGGGGGGGGGGGGGGGGCCGGGGGGGGGGCGGGGGGGGGGGGGGGGGGGGAGGTGGGGGGGGGTGGAGGGTGGGGACGGGGGGGGGGGGAGGGCGGTTAATTCTCTCGACAAGACGTTGTGAATCCCTCGGGGGAAATTAAATTCTCAAACTGTTAAACTTACAGAACTCGAGCGAGAGTGGAGGGGGTTTTTTAATTTTAATAATAAATTTTGATCAAAATAAAAAAATAAACAAAGTGAAAAAACTTAATAAATATAATAATATTCAAATAGCAAATCCTAACATCAACATCAATAATTACCTCACTAATGGTCAATAATAATTGTCTTATAAATAATATCCAAATCATAATGAGAAAACCTGGATTTTTTTTCTTATTTTTTTAAATTATTTATTTAGGGTTCTTTTTTCCAACTCAATAGCTTTTTCAACCCCTACGCTGGTTCCCTACCACGTGGACCCTACGTCCCTACCCATCAACCCCCGCGCCACTAAACCTCCAGTGTCCCTGGCAGATTTTCTTCCCGACCAGGTTGTTTTTTTTATTATTAATTCAGATTTCGGCATTTTGTTCCTTTCTTTCACCTCTTTATTTTTTTTCGTTTTTTCTTTCCCTTTTTTTTCTTCTATTTTTCTTTTAATTTTCCTTCTTCTTTTTCTTTAGGTTTTGACTGATCTTTTTTTCCTTTTTTCGTTTCTTCACTTCCCGACGCGGGGCTCTCGTTGGCGGATCAGGCATGAGGTCCGAAATGGAATGCTGGGGCAGGGAAAGGTGGGCGAAAGTGGGGGGGTGGGGGAAGTTTGAGGCCAATTGGGGCCCACTGGTCCAAAAGGGGGCAGGGAAAAAGAAAAACACAAAAACAAAACCGTAACGATTTATCAGAAACCTGAAAAGCATTTTAAACCGTTTCCGTAAAGAAGGGGGAACGGACGAACGAGATCACTTCCACGAACTCAACACACCAGGGCCAAGAACGTCATTCTTCTTTTTTTCAAAATGGAGAGTGCTGAACGTAAAGAAAAAAAATGGAACACGCAATAAAAAACAGAATGGGTGGGAGAAAGTACGAGACCCCAGAAGCAGTCAGAGCGACGGGCGACTTTTTCAATAGAGACTGAAGAAAAGAAGGAGACGAAACAAATCAAGAAAAAATAACACAACAAAAACCCGATGAAGGACGCGACGTTGTGTCTTTGTGTACGGCGCGAGGAAATATGGGGGGTGCACAGTGGCAGGGTGCACTAATAATCGTTTTATTTTGATATGTAGTTTTTTATTTTCGTTCTGTTCCTTTTTCTTTTTTGTTATGTCTTTTAGCGCGAGTCTGCGTTCTCGAGGTCGAATCGGGGGAGCCGATAA
>JAGVVM010022828.1:0-13221 GCA_019149425.1 Psidium friedrichsthalianum | reverse complement strand
CCTTGAAGTCGGGCGCGGTGACTTGATTAACCACAAGGAAAAACTCTAGCTGAGGGTTGCTATTCAAACCAAGGTGTCTGTGCCCATTGTACGTGCGGTGAGAATTCTTGTAGAGTATTGAGACTGCTAGAGAGAATACTTAGGTTAACACCCGAGGGAGTGGTGGTGCATTTGCTAGCTTGGCCTCCTCGGCTTCGAGCTGTGTTATACTGTCTTAGCTTTTATCTGTACTTCCAAAGATGACTTGCAACCTTTCGAGTATTAAGTCCCTCTACATTCATAATCTCCCGTATTGCCACGGACGTGCTGCATCAACTCCTAGTTGTTGAATTGCATTGACAAACTTGGAATGAAGCTCCACGGTCCAGATAAGCCTCGTCTTCAAACCATTAGAGGCAAGACGGTTGTCTTCTCGTTCGAATAACTTTTTTCTCACAACATGCTGCCAAATGTTTTGGAGCGTTTGAATCCTAACTGGTTTCATAAGGAAATCTTGAGCCCCGCGCAATACGATTTTCATTATGATCTGCTGGTCGTCACTTGCTGATATTATGATGACTGGTAAGTTTAACTTAGAACTGACAACTTTCAAGAATCTGGAAATGTCCATGTCGAGCCCTACCACAGCAGTCATGATGATATCAAACTTTTGCCTATCCTGCCTTAGCATCTCTAAGGCTCTCTTCGACTTTGCCTGAGCTGTAACCTCGTACTGGCATTTTCTTAACATGGTGGCGAGGACTTGAAGGGAAACTGGGTTGCTGTCAACAGTCATGACTCGCAGACCCTCAGGATAGGAAACTTCGTCCGTCTTCGCCTGGGTTGAACTTGTGCCTTTTTCACCAACCATCTCCGTGTTTACAAACTTGGAGCTGCTACCTTGAGACCACTTGTGTTGGCTTGTAGCACGTTTCCATCAGGGGTTGGGCGAACCCGTCAGCCGTGGAGCGTGGTGATGTCAGAGGATCGTGTGTGAGTTTTATTTTCAAGGCTTCAGGTGGGAGCTCTACGACAAAGTCTCTCTGGGATATCTCTAAACTCGTAGAACCACGGGATCTGCGACGTTTTTTGGTAGGTCCCAAAGATTATTTGGTGTTCTGGGAGGACGCTTCGTCGGTGATGGTTCTAGGCTCTTCTAATGCAGAACCCTCTCTTCTCCCTCTTTCTCTCAGGCGTCGGTTTGCAGGTGAGCTTCGACTTTTTCCATAATTAAAGACAGGTATTTTCTTCTTTTCTGATACAGCTTGCTTTGTCTCCCCACTCAGGTCGTCTTTTCATCCTTTTTTCAAAGTGGAGGCATCACTTCAAACTTTTTCTACAAAACTCTCGGGCTTGCTTGTCTCAAGATTGCAGAGTAATCAGGGGATTCGAGCTAAAAGAAGAGACGCCGAAAGGAAACGACAGGGAGGGACATTTGACCGATAAGGACTGGCACTGTGAAGCGATATTTAATGCGAAGTTAATGAACACCTTTGCATTCCAGTCATCTGCTTCATTTCTCTCCTCCTTTCTTTCGTATTCTGCTTTTAAAAATGGCCAATTCTCCTAACCATACCTTCTCCGCCGAAGTCCTGGCTGGGTGGGAGAGACTCTACAATCTTCTTGGTAGAGGTTACGCTCATATAGCCCAAAACTTTACCGTTGAAGCTGAAATCCTCGGTCTATTCAGGACCGTGGACGCTGCTTCTATTGAGGGTACCCAACTGGGAAGGGAGTATCGGAACTTCCCGACCCTCTTCATCAATTTTCTGGCCGCCTATAACCGCGCTTATGAGACAGTACTTGTGACTACTGTCGTGAAAGCTCGTTACCAAGACCGGCACGAGCGTTTGGAAACAGTTATATTTGTGGCTGATAATCACAAGAAGGCCCTCAAGTTTGCCAACGATCAGCTTTCGTGGCTGGTTCGTGAGAGGGGAAAATTGGTGGATCGTCTGGCCTTGGTCCGAACTTATGCCGAACAGGAGCCGGGCAATATTGTGATGAGGTGCAAATGCGATTGGCTGCAGGAGAGACTTGATGACATTATGGCAGACATTGCTTTCGAGAGGGCGGCGATTCCGAACCTGGAGTTTACCGTCGAGCATTATGAGGCTAGTATGGCCCAGGCTAAGGAGAAGTGCGATCGCCTCTTCTTTAGGCTCGCGGTGCTTGATCCCGAGAACGCCCGGTGCACCCAGAGCATCAACTGTTTGGAGAGTCAGTTGAGCTCTTTCGTAATGGTTATCAGGGCCTAGTTTGGTTTCACCGTTCCACCCCAGTAATCCACTGTAATGCTTGTTAATCTATGGAATGAAATGAGAGTTTTCATACATTTGACTTTCAGTCTTCTCGTCATCTCATATTTCATGTTTAGCCGAATTCGATTCTTGCATTATCCATAACAACAGTACCGGGTGCTTCAGCAGTAATGTCATCTACTGAAACCTTGGTGATTTCTGAACACATTTTACGGCATCATCGATTGTAGCATCAGAAAACGCTTGAGTAGGCCCATCTCCAATTTGCAGAACTTTGGCACAGCGCGTTTGGTCGGAAAAATGATCCTTCCGTCAATTATGTTCACCGAATACATCAACAGGACTTAACAAGGGTCGAGCAAAAAGAATCCACTTCAATTTCACGGATCCTTTTACAAATACACGAGTTATAAACTTTTCTTCCTCGTATGTGCGTGTTTTTTTTTAATATACCCCCTTTCCAATGGTAAAATACAAAGTCCCGTTGGGATGCCCAATGTCTACAACGACATCATTATCTTCATTTCCGTATCGACTTAGCTGCAACCGTAAATGGAAGATTGAGAGGGCCTTCGATACAGGTTGAGTGAATCGACCGAGGCAAATATCAGCGTATATCGCCCCTCATTAGATCGTGTACGCACCATGATTACCTGTAAAAGAAACAGGAATGAAATGAGAATAAATCTATTGAAGGCCGGTCCATTACAGGTGCCTAGACTCTTTCCCATCTGAGTGTAACTTGTGGACAAAGGTGATGGTGTACATACGGTGACAGGATTCCATTTCAGAAGATTTCAGTTCGTCCACTTTTGACAGAAAATTCATGAAAATTCAACAAGTGCTCAAAATGATGCCCAAATTTACAGACACATGGCCAAGATAATTATGCACAACTTTCATGTTTTGACCTTATCCAAAAAATGTAGAGATCAATACAGTTTAATGCATATTTCTAAAAATTCCGATCAGAAAAACTGATTCGTCCGGTTTTCATTTAGGAGCCAAACGGGCCATCAAAAACATGAATTAAACTCCCAAAATTTTCAGGCCATTAGTTCAAAGTCTATTTAACCATTTTCACGTTTTGACTTCTTGAAAAATAATCACTTTTCTAGTGGAAAATGACGGAACAAATCGGTGTCTGTGGTTTTTCTGAAAATCCAGATTATTTTTCCTTCATTATCAATTTGATAAGAAATGGAAAACATGATGGATTAATCTGAAATTTTTTCACGTGATAGTTCAAAATCTTCCAAACATTTTTAGTTTAATAGCCGAGACCCAAAATGGCTTAAAGGACGTCGACAAATTTGTACAAGGCAGCTAGGTACATCTGAAATACAGCAACGTAGAATACCACTAGCTCAATATACTCGACTCATCTATCAACGTCATGGACCGACTCCAAAAAATACATAAATGACTGAGAAGGGTTTGGAGACTACCTTTCAAAACCGAATATGCCAATCACAAAGACACGCACATGAATTGTGAGTTTAATTCTAACTCTCCTAGCAAAGTGAAGTGATAGACGGACGGACAGGTCGCAGCCTCGCACATGTTCGCCATGACTAGTCGCTGCCTCGCGTACATAGGCATGGCTAGTCGGGTCTATCACTCCGGCTTGGTTCGGTCGATAAGGGCAATACTCATGCATCGCAGCCTCGCGTGCAAGAGGACGACCCTTGAGCCATTTTTTGAAAAAGTTTCGGGATTTAAATGGGATAGCCTTTAGCGAAGCCTTACCGCCAAGGTTAAAGAACCATTTGGATACCATCCTAAAGCTACTGGTGTGACCCGGGTTCGGTCACGAATTGAATGTGGTGTAGTGCAATTACACTAAAGGCATGCACAACATTTCAAATCAATTAGCGCTCCAATAGTTCAAAGAATTAAAACCAAAAATTCCCTATTCACCAAACCTGCAAAACAAAGGGTTAGTCAATCACTCCTCCCCTTATAACTCCCATTCTGCAAAACCATTTAACACCTAAGGATTAGAATTCAACCAATTGCCAAACCAAGTGAATTTCCTGAAATTTTTTTGGCCTAAGTCCTCCTTAAATCTCAAAAAATTCAAGTTAATCCCCAGTGGAGTCGCCAAACTGTCGCGACCTAAAAAATGATTTTAGGTTAATGGATTGCCAAATTAATTAATTAGATTGATTAATTCGGTGCGAACTCTCCCAAGTTCTATCAAGTCGCAACTTAGGTTCAATTTCAGGAAAAAGATTTATTAAGGAGTCGCCACTAATCATTTCTTGGTAGGTTGATTAGAAACCTAAGTAATTTAATGGGAGAATTAAATTACTTCTACAAACCAGAGATTTCAAGTTCGGGACTTGGTTACATCAATTTTGCATTAATGCCCTTTCGATACCAATTTCATGAAAGATGTTTGATTTGGCGATTTTGAATGAAACTCCAATTGAATTTCAAAAAGGTGCACTTTTTTTTGGAATTTTTGAAATGATTTGCACTTTGAGGGGCAAAATCGTCATTTCAGGAAAAATCAGGATCAATATCATGAAATATGACATTATCCAATCAGAATGGATCGTTTTCCATTTTCTTCTAATTTTTGAGAATTTTTTGAGACGATTTGTCATAAAGGGGCAAAATCGTCATTTTTGAAAAATTGAAAGCACAAACCCACCGAAAATTGGATTGATCGATTTTAAAGACCCGTTTTCTAATTTTGGAGGCTTTTGAAAATTTTTGGGATTTTTTAGGATTTTTTTAACATTTTTTAAATTTCTTTTTAGAAAATTTCCGTTTTTTTATTATTTTTTTAGAATCACCGACGGTCGAGAACTTCCCGCTAACATTCAACGGTGAGATCTTTTCCGATTTGGGTGATCTTGGTACCATTGGAATCATGGCGATGTCAACTACAACATATCAAAAATTAAAAATGATCCAACGGTGAAAATTATATAAAAAATGCACGAACAGAATACCACCCGAGATTGGGGCGATCGGCGGGCGGCTGAACTTCCGGGCGACATCGAACGATGAGGCATTGTCCGATTTGAGCGATCTTGATGTTGTTGGAATCGTCTCGGCGTCAGCTATGATATATAAAAAATTAAAAGCAAGCCGACAATGAAATTTATATGAAAAAAGGGATGAACAGAATACAACCGAATATTGAAGATGAATGACGGACGATGGAGGTGAACTTCCCAGCAACATCCAACGGTGAAATCTTGTCCGATTTATGCGATCTTGACACGTTGGAATCGTCTTGACGTCAGCTACAACATATCAAAAATTGAAGGCAATCCAACGGTGAAAATTACATGCGTGATGCTTTCTTCAACCCGCCTCCCTTTTCTCTTGTTTTTTTTTCTTCTAGAACACTCTCATTTTTTCTCTCAAAATCTCAATCCTTCTACCATTTTTTTCCCTCTTCTCCCCCCTTCAATCTTCTCAAGACCACCAATTTATAGGCCTCCTCCCTCATTCTCTTTTCTTTTTTTTTTATTTTAGTGGAAGACATCTTTTATTTTTTCTAATTTTTCCACTAACTTCCCTTTTCTTCTTTTTTTTCTTTCTTTTTCTTTCTTTTTCTTTTAATGGGAGACATCTTTTTTTGTGGTGGAGGACCATCCATTTTTTATTTAGTGGAAGACATCTTTTTCTTTTCTAATTTTTCCACTAACTTCTCTTTTCTTCTTTTTTCTTTCTTTTTCTTTCTTTTTCTCTTAATGGAAAACATCTTTTTTTTTGTGGTGGAGGACCATCCATTTTTTTTATTTAGTGGAAGACATCTTTTCCTTTTCTAATTTCTCCACTAACTTCTCCTTTATTTATTTACAAAAATGATCCCTCAATTTTAGATATTTGCATTCTAGCCCTTGAAATCTTGAGTATTTGCAATTGAGTCCCTGAGATTTTGAGTATCCGCAATTGGGTCCTTGAGATTTTGAGCATTTGCGATTGGGTCCCTGAGATTTTGAGTATCCGCAATTGGGTCCCTGAGATTTTGAGCATTTGCGATTGGGTCCCTGAGATTTTCACAAAATGTTCGGCGCATTTTCCCCATGTCTAGTCCAATCACCTATCAAATTTCAGCTCAAATCCACCGCCGTTAGCCTTAATGCAATGCAGAAAAATTAAACATGGAATGCATGAAAAATTATTTTTGGCGAGAATCAATTCTCATTTTTATGCAAAATAAAAAATCAAAAAATCAAAAATCAAAATTTAGGTATCAACACTAGGCAATAAGACGTGCAGAAATGGAAGCTCTCGATGTTCTTTTTTAGCAGTTGCGGAGGACTGGATTTTTGTCTGCAGAAGTTACAGAGAAATGTTCAGCATGCTCCCTTTATGTGACATGTGAACCACGCATAATGTGTGCAGTAGCATTATGGATCATTGGTACATTTGTTGATCGTATTGAAATAAGACTGGACTTTTGTAAAATTTGTTTGTTCATAAATGATTAGATGACACTTGACCATTTTTAGGTATAAAGGAAGTATATTATGGCTGTGCAAATTATAAATTTGGAGGTTGTTTAATTCAAGTAGCTCCGAGGCATGCATTAGGTTAGTTTCCGAACTTGCTTTTGTTGCTGATTTCGTATCTATTTAGCTCCACTTTGAAATTGTGACATGTGACAATTGACAACTAAAGCTTACTAGAGGTTTGTGACTCCTTATGTTGATTCCTGGTGTATGTGGTTTTGTGGTAATTCTGTTTGTTTTTGCACTTTGAATATTGCAACACATCACCACAAAAAATGGAGGTTTATGGAACTAATTTTCCACCTTTTCTGACCTCTTCCAAGTCTAAAGGGAAGAAAGTCGAATATTGTTGTTTCTTTCCCGCTTTGTTTCCAGCTAATTCTGTTTGTTTCTTACACTTTGAATATTGTTCTTTCTTTCCCCACTTTGTTTCCTTTTTTAAAATTTTTTATGTGACTGTTGGACATTTCCTTTGTTTTTTTTTTTTTGCCCTAAAGAATTAACTGTTTTGGGAAGTACTAGAAGTTAATGTAACATTAGTTTGTTCTTTCCTTCCCTTTCACCACTATTTCTTCATCTTTTCTTCCTCCCTTTTTGCCATTACAGCGAGATTCTTTGATGTCTTTAATGTTATCACCTTTCGAGTGGGAAATATAGCATCTTTAAATATATATGATTTAATTATGAGAAATTATGCTTTTGATATGTCATGGGCAATGTACTCAATAAAGAAATCTCTTCTCTTGTTTATTAGTTGCAATTGTCTCTTCTTGCATACATGAGGGCATGTGCTTGCTAACTGTGGTGCATGGTATGTGTTTTCAGTATGATTTTTCATCTGATGTTGCTACGATCTAACAATTCATGTTTCCTGAGATTGTCCAGAGGTCATCATTTTCTTACTTAGACTTTGTGGACATAAATGTTAAAAACGGAGTGAAATAGGATCTGTTTCATTGTGATTTTAGCACATAAAGTAGCTAATATAGATTATGGACAATGTCTTTCTTATTGAATTATTAGTTTTGAAAGAAGAAGCTCAAGTACGGAGGGAAGGAGGGAGAGAGAGGGAGGGGGGAGGGGTGTGGTGTTACTACTGTATTGGGAAGCAAGTGTATGAATGAAAATTTTTAGGGGAAGAAAATAAGCCATGAAAACTTTTGACTTTTAGAGCTAGAAATTGATACTTAAGTTGCTCCTAAGAATGGGATTAGAATTCAAAAGTATTGTGGGAAACACGAACTAGCTCATTGCCTTTTTGAATACGACATCAAGCAAGAGGATGCATCTTGCAGATAAAGTACCACCTTGCTCAATTTCCACTGTGTAGATCTCAAAAACTAGCCCTAAGTATTGCATAGTTTCATGTTAGAGAGAATGAGATTGTTGTTATAAAAGTGAGCATGGTTCGTATGAAATGTTTGGAAGATGTAACTAGTTGAAACGCATACTAGCCTGTATTAGTAGACAAGTCATTTGTAAATCTTCTCTCAAATCAGATTCCATGTGCCAATATCTCTCTGAAGAGTACTTCCCATCTGTGTTAAAAGCCTCGAAGTATCCCCTGTTTACAGCTATTGTTGTTCTCCAAGTACATTAGATTTAAGCCATAACTACCCGAAACACACCTCTTTTAAATCTGATGTAAGAAGTTTGCCAAGGTAGAGCCTAGTTACTGTCAATTGAAGTAAATGGTACACTTCAGAGATAATTTAGTTGCCTGAAAACCTATTTCCGGAATACATACATTTCTTAAAGTAGGATTTCTTAGGACCTAAATGTAAACTTCCTAAGTTGAGCATGTTCCTTTATTGGCGAACTTGTTTTTGCTTAGATGGCACCATTTTCTGCAAAGTGCTTTGCCAATGAGTCTGCTAAATTATCTCTTGCTTGATATTTGGACATGGTTTGAAAATGGAATCTGTCTTGGGTTTTCAAGCTAATGAGCTAGGTGAAAATGCATAATTATCAGGAATATTTGGTGGCTTTCATAGAAATTTCATCTATGTTCCCCTTTGAAGTGTCTGCCTGATTTATGAATGTTTCCAACTTTTTTCGTGTTCTGCAGTAATGGAAATTCTTCATCGAAGGGTTTCAAATGTTCTAGAGGAATAATGGCATTAGAAGCAATTTCTCTTCCGCGAGATTTTTATGAACAAGGAAATCCTAATGGTATGAACGGCGATCAACGATTTTAACTAGCTGAAGTGCGTATTCGAAAGAATGTTATGTACATTAGATAACCTAGGGGAAATGATCATTCTTTTTCCATGGACCCATTGTTAAATGGACTCTTTAAGAGGCTTTTATGAGCATAATAGAGCAATTCTACTGTTTGAACCAAAGTTTACTTTATCAATCAATAAACTTGGGCATTGTGCCTGTTAGCAACATCTTCCTGAAGGACCCTTCAGAAGAAAGCTCTTTTAAAATCCAATTTTGTGGTCTGCCTAGCACTCATCCCCATTCATATTGATTCAAAAGTATTCAAGAAGCCTCGTTCAATTTCTACTTTTCAATAGTTCGCTCAATAGCTAGAGAGAACTGTATTTGGGTAATTGCAGATCTTGCTTAACAACTCTCTCTCTCTCTCTCTCTCTCTCTCTCTCTCTCTCTCTCTCTCTCTCTCTCTCTCTCTCCCCACGCGCACGCACAATTGTCGCGCCTAGAACCCGGCGAGCGCGCAATATCCCTTCACCTGCCAATCCGCTCATCGCCTGGCCAACACTAGCGACAGCCCAGGACTCGTCACGGCCAAATGACGGCCAATAAAAGTGACAGCGAAAAGCGCACAATCCTTTGACATACACACATACAGGATAGAGTGATAGAAAAACTCTAATTTATGTATCATATAACCGTAGAGGTTCTATACAACCTAGAGAGAAAGATTATCGTATGAATCTCACAAACCTAAGTTCGCCAAGATCAAAAGAAAACAAGCCAAACCAAAAAGTCGCCAATCTCTATCGAGGCATCATCGGGACTACTCATCCTCTAGCAAGGGCCACTCTTCTGGGTCAGACTTCTCGGATATCAAGGAATAATCATGTTTATAGTCGATGGTCTGAAATGGCAATCAGCCAAAAATATGTGAATCGAAACTCAGCGAGCACATGCCTAGACTCAATTTAGAATGAAGCATATGTATCAGGTCAAAACGCAAACAATCACACGCATATTGTGACTTCAGATCACACAGATGCAGATGTAGATGCTCAATAATTCACTTGGGGTCCTCGGTGGCTCACTAGCACTTCCGGACTGAACCCCACCGGTGGCTCAATAGCTCTTTCGATCCCAGCCACGTCATAGACGTCTCAGGCCTATGCCTCAACCCGTGTCTAATCACACCAAAGTTGGCACCCTTGTCTCTCCAGCAACCCCATGCCGAGCACGTTTAGGTGCAAGCACAACGATCATGACTCAATTAGCATTGCGATCGGCACCTCCTTATTTCCCTGCAATCCTGGTGGCCCCCTAGACACTGTCGGGCCATCCCGCACAATTCTACGCACTGCGCCAAACGCATGTCTCATGCCATTATGCAGATCAAATATGAGCATCATAAAGTCCTCAATTGACTCGACTTTTAAATACTCATGCAAGTCATCTTTGCTACATGCAATTCCCAAGATTATTCACATGAGCATACAATTTACCTCAAAATATATCAAATATAATAACGATGCATTGCATGTTGCAAAAACTCGCATTTCAAGACTCGGTTTTCATTCTAAGTTGTCTAGATTCAAGGGCAAGTTGATCGGCACACATGGAAAATTCTAAAGTCCGTAAAATATCAATTGGCCTGACATACATGGTCAAGGGTCAAATAAGTAATCGACATTTGACGTCCCAAAAATTAAATATTTTTCATCCTAAAATTTTCCCTACTAGTCCATAGCATACCTGACATTCTAAGTCAAGTTTAGAAATGTGCTCACCTAAAAATTCAAGTTCGAGCTTGGGAACGGCAACGATCACAGCTCGGCTAAATGGCAACTTGGACAAGCAACGGTAGCAAGGTGGCTGATGGCTCTGGATATTGCGAAGAACGACTAGATCACCACAACAGAAAAATCGGGCAAAACAGGGTCATCTTTGATTCAAAATTGGAAATTTTCTAGGAGATTTTTGGCTGATCCACTCTTAGAATATCGAAGCTTGAGGTCTTACGAGTACACAGGCCAAAAACAGAGCTCGATTCGGGTACTGGACAACCCGAACGAGTCGATTTCCTCCGGGTACGCATGCAGAGAACGCGAGAAACCGAGAGGAAATTCAAGAGAGAGAGAGAGAGAGGTGGCCAAGAGGTGAGGGTCTAATAGCTGCTGATTTCAGCCAAGTTTAGAAATGTGCTCACCTAAAAATTCAAGTTCGAGCTTGGGAACGGCAGACGATCACAGCTCGGCTAAATGGCACTTGGACAAGCAACGGTAGCAAGGTGGCTGATGGCTCTGGATATTGCGAAGAACGACTAGATCACCACAACAGAAAAATCGGGCAAAACAGGGTCATCTTTGATTCAAAATTGAAAATTCTCTAGGAGGTTTTTGGCTAATCCACTCTTAGAATATCGAAGCTTGAGGTCTTACGAGTACACAGGCGAAAACAGAGCTCGATTCGGGTACCGGACAACCCCGAACGAGTCGATTTCCTCCGAGTACGCATGCAGGAACACGAGAAACTGAGAGGAAATTCAAGAGAGTGAGAGAGAGGTGGCCAAAAGGTGAGGGTCTAGCAGCTACTAATTTCAGCCAAAAAGAGGGAAACAACAGTTCAGCAAGTCAGCCGAGGTGATGAAGGTCCAACGGCAACAGCAAACCATGCATCACAGCAGCAACTGAACGCAGCAATCGAAAATTTGCAGGTAATGGAGCAGATCAGCCGAAATTTTGGCCAAAGAAATGTTACAAGCTCTGGTTTTTTGGGGGAACAAAAGTTGTGAAATTTTTGGAGTGCACGTGGCTTGGGCAAGCACCAGTCGAGAAAGCAAAGAGGGAATAGGTGATTAGAGGGGGAGCAGCAGATTCTTCAAGGCAAGTTCAGAAAAAATAGAAGCAAGACAGGTCCAAAATTCATCAATATCAGCTTCAACTGAAGGATTCCAAGGAAGTCACAACTTTCTCCACCTTACAGGAATTTTGTCATCGAAATTTTCACTCTCTTACAATACTAAACACAAACAAGTTAGGTAGTTGCGTTTCAATCATCATTTTGTTTTCCCATGTTGCGCCTTTAGTTGACTCCCAAATTACCTTGACTAGAGATATTATCTTGTTCCGTAGGAAATGTTCCCTTCGGTCCTGGTTTTTTTGGGCCTTTCCAAAGACTGGTGAAATTTTAATGAGGGTATATGGCTTAGGGCAACTTCGCAGTCGAGAAAGACAAAGAGGGAATAGGTGATTAGAGACGAAAGCAGATAGCCATCGTGGGCCCAAAGGAAGGAGTTCAGATGGCCAAAATAGAAGGCAAGTGAGATCCAAAATTACATAATTTCTTTGTCTTCATGTGGACGAATTTTGGGACGTCACAACCTTCTCCACGCTTACAGGAATTTCGTCATCGAAATTTTCACCTACTTACAATACTAATTACACAAACAAGTGGGGTAGTTGCGTTTCATCTCATCCTTTGTTTTCTCGCCATGTTTGGCGCCTTCTATTCCAGATGCTCCTAAATTACCTTGACTAGAGATATTGTCTTGTTCCGTATGTGTGTTCCCTTCCGTCCTCTATTCATATGGGCCTTTCCTCCACCTACGAGACTCGGTTCATCCACTTCAATGACTTCATGATCTAGTATATGGCTCGGGTCCGGCTCGTCCTTTCTCAGGGCATCAAAACATGAAACACCGTTATGCACTTGAGACCAATTTGGGGGCAAACCACGAGACGATACGCCAATGTTCCAATCCTTTCCAATCATCTCGAATGGGCCTTACAAATCTTCGAGGCTTAACTTCCCTTCTTCCCAAATTGAGATAAACCTCTCATTGGTGGGCATCTTCAAAATACATGATCTTCCACTTGAAATCGCAACGGCCTACGTGTCGCTGTTCTGCATAGGTTTTCTGGGGCGACTCTAAGCTGTTTTCAGGCCCTATCCCTTATCACGCTTTCATTGCCTCAACAGACTGCTTAACCATTCTAGGGCCCGTTATGCTCGCTTTTCGAGCCAATCTTGTCGCCAGCAGATTGGCGTTCTACAAGGCTCCTCCATATAGAGTGCCTCAAATGGGTAGCCATTTTGGATACTCTGGGTGCTGATAACTTTGTTATTATAACGACAACTCCCACCAAGTGCAATTGTCCTTCCCATCCACCTTTGAAATCTATTACGCAAGCTCTCACATGTCCTCCAATGTCTGAATCGTCCCTTTTTGTTTGGAAAAAAAAAAAAAAAAAAAAAAAAAAAGCAAAAAAAAAACAAAAAAAACCCCAACATTCAGATCTGTATATGATATGCCGTACTGTACCTCAACTCAGTTCCTAGTGCAA
>JAGVVM010022824.1:0-12357 GCA_019149425.1 Psidium friedrichsthalianum | reverse complement strand
ATATAGGATGGAATCTTGTTGATGAAATTAATAGAATGGATGTCTTATTGAGTCGGAGAGTGATTGACACATTATTAATATGATGGGATAGTCTTTGCGTTTCTATAAATGAGTTTGGTAGATAGTTAACGTGTTACTTATTACGTGAATACTCTATATAGAGATAAATCATTATGACAACCCGAGATGGTAGAGCTTATTTACTAAGTATTTTAATATGTTGAATGAAATAAGCTAAATTTGAAATGATAATTAGATTATACTTAAATAGCATTTTCTATAGGGTTATTTCCAATTGAATAAGTTTCATGATTACTCTTATTGGAATTTTTTCTCTTTATAAATTATTTATAAGTTGCTTTCAAGTTGAGTTATGTCATGTGAGAATATTCTTTCTGTTTTTCAATTATTTAAAATCCAATTAATAGGAGAGGAATTTTGGGGGATGAAAAATATACATACTGGCAAAACTTGTGCAATTTGCTTGTCATTTCGTAACCACAATATAAAGTGAAGTGTCGCGTGATACATGCTTTCTCTTTGTTTAACTTTAACATTTAAATATAAGATAAAAAAGTTTGAAATGACCACAATCAGCTAAGAGCTTATATGTAAAATGGAGGCCATGTTGCAATGTATGGTATGTATCTTGTCAAGTTCTATCACAAAGGCAAGATGAAGTGCTACTACTCATAACACGAGAGAATATTCTCTCAGCCCTGGCTTTAACCGTACGAGGGATGAGATAACAGATTATAGATGTGTGTTTGTCCAAATGAGCTTCCCGTAGATGAAATGTTTTATTTGTTCTATAGTGTGCTTCATTGGTAATGGGCTTATGAAATGTGACCCCTGAAAATATTTTTGTTGACATGCCCAATCTTGACTCTCTTTTGTTTTTTTTCGTTTATTCAACCATATTAATATTCACATAAGAAGAGTGATTATAAACAAAAACGATAAGATTTTAATATCAGACCATCACCATAGCTAGTTAGGATTATGAAAGAAAGAGATTTTTTCGATCAACCAGTAATTTGCCTTTAGATAGCATAATCACTATTAATCAAATGCAACGTTTCCCCTTTATCATCAGTATTAAGTGTTTTCTTGAGATCAAATTATAAGTTTCGAAAACTTCACGGTCGCTTAATTTTGAGGACTTGCATTTATACAGGTAGTTTAATCAACAAGTATTACATAGAGAACAGATGATGTGCATCGTTTTTTTTCTTTGGGAGAAGTACAAAATAATTTGGTTATGATTCATGTACATTACTTGAACTCTTCTGGCATATTGTTATTTCGGACTGTTTATATCTTTTTAGCAATTGCTCCTTGTATCTGTCACGTTATCACACTATTCTTCGGGTTGGGCCCGAAAAGTCAAAGGTTGCACACAAGTAAAGCATGAGCCTAAACTTCAATCTCAAAGATCACCGACAATATGATCTGACAATTACGACATAGAGAATGACATAGGTTTACGTATTGCTTTCATAGACAATTAATTAATTCTTCCAACTTCAAGCACAAGTCAAACACTAGACTGCTTCTTTGATATCACGATATAAACATGTCGTTGGCGCTAAGCTATTTGAAGACAACGTGCGGCCAAAATTGAGCTGGAGGACGTAAATATATAATGCGGTCATGCCTTATATGTTCCAGAAAATCTTACCTTATCATAATTTTGAAAGGCAATAAAAGAAAGCATTTTCATAAAAATACCTTCAAGTAACTTTAAGCATTCAACCACAAGAGCTGATGCGTAATGTCTTAAGAGATGTTATCTTCATAATGTCCGAGAGGGCGTCATTGACCAAACTATATATTCCAAGATCCAGGACCTCTAGATTTGCCCCTGTGATTGACAAAAGGTTTACAAAATCGAACTTTATGTATCAAGGCATGATCTTCACATTTACCTTCAAGTTGATTGGAAGACGAATTTTGGGTATCCACTGAAGTTTGGTTGCACAAGGAGGGGCTCGTTCTAGAAAATTGTCGGATAAATAGAGCCGCTTCAATCTCTTCAAGTTTAGCACCCCGTTCAAACATGATTATGGAAAGATCCATGTATATCCAATAGTTAATTAATCATCTACATATATCGGATGTCTAGCTATCTTCAATGTATCAAGAATAACTATATGCTCATGATGAGGAAAATTGTTTATAAGTGGAACCGTTGGTCCGACATATCCAAGCATAAAAAAAAAAGTCTCTATCACATGAATTTATCACCAATTTCATGAACAAGTATAACTTATATCTTTAACATGTCTATCATGTGTATTAACTAGCAAAGCTGAAAAAATTGTTCCCTCATTTGTTCCAATGTGACTTCACTTTACTTGAGGAAATTCTAATACGTGGCATGATTTGCCATGTGACCGCATTCGACCAACAAACATTAATTTATTGATATGCCATCTCTAAACTTCCATCTCTTGTTGAGTTTTGAGTTTCAAATCATGATATAATAGACTATAATTTTCAAATATATTCTTGTAGATATAGTTTGTTTTGCCAAGAGGATGTTCCATTACGTGCTGATGCCATGTGACATTTGACTTTATCTCCACGTGGAAAATTGCATAGCCTGGTTTTGCCATCTTGGCTGCACGTTCGACCATTCATTAGTTAACGTGGCAAGTCTACGTGGAAATCCATAACATCTCTCTCTCTTTGAACACAAAAAACCGTAGATCATCTCCTCTTCATCGAGTCCTTCATCGTCATCTTTGTCTAAGGTTCGTGGAAATTGCTAACACCATTTACCAAGAACTCTTTAGTGACACTTTTATTGATAAATCTAGGTTGATGAACGAAGCAATTGGGCCGAGTTATGATGTGCAATCAAGTTTCTTTAGTATTTGTCCCCTCAATCCCCCCAAATCCTTTTATATGAGGTATTAAAAGACATTGCTGTGCTTTTCTGGGTCATTTTCTTCCCCCCTATCCAACCATTACACTACTTTTAAGATCCTTTCTCTTCCCTCCAAATTAATCCCCTCTGCCTATCTACTTTTTAATTTCAATTTTTTTTTTAAAATCTCTGTGAACCTTATGGCTCTCTCAATCTGACTTTTATTTATCATAAAAACTCAAACTTTCCAAAAATATAAATATTGATCTGTAGAATGATAACATGATTTCTTTTTTGCTTATTTGGAATCTTGAGAGGAAGTCACAAATAAAAATACTAAGTAGATTTTGGTCCAATTCCAAACAAGTGCAAAATCGTTGGAGTGAGAAAAAATTCAAACAAGTCTACCTTTTATGAACAAAAAAAAAAAGAAGTCAGAAGTTGGTAAATCATTGCTTACTGAGCTAATTCTATTTTCTTTGTGTCGTACTCATCATCGTCATGGAGATGAGTCTCCTAATTAATATATGATACGTGCAATCAAGTACTTTGAGAATTGCATCAGTTTTGCAATTGTGTTGTCATTAATTCACTTTTGTAGATTTTTTTAGCCACATTCACTTTTTTTGTTTATGGCACCATAGTAGGACATTATTTTCATTGTGTTTAAAAAATAAACGATTACTTAGAAACATAATTGAAGTAAGAAAATGAAACAGATAATTGAGAGAGAGAGAGAGAGGAGAGAGAGAGAGAGTCCTGAGAGAATTTCCAGATAAATCAACTCTTGAAGTTCCTCCAGAGAAAAGGAATAAAGAAGTATCAATAACCCAAGGCCAAGACAATCCCGATTGCCTATCACGTATATAGTGCAGATCCAGTGCAATCAACTCGCAAAGTGGTGTTATCGCACTCAACCCCGTGCCCAGAGGCAACAGTTGCCATCGCTGTCACGCCACAATGGAAGAGAAGATCCATTGGGTGGTTGAAGGCGGCCTTAATCTTGAGCAGTGTGCATCCTCTCTTCTTCCAAGCACCCCATGCCTCTTCCACTTCCCATCAATACTAAACACCCAGGTCCACGTACCCAACAAAAGACACTTCATGTTCACAATGCTGTTTTGGGTGTCAGGTGTTCCTTCTGCTTCACCTGTGCAAACTTACGAGGGTCATCTACTTAATTTATATGTGCAGAGAGTCTTTCCCCTTTTGAGTGATTATCACGGTTGGGCCAACTCCAAGTCTGCTGGGGCCATTCCACGAAACACGTGATATCGCCGTTGACTTGACCCAAACTTCTCCAATTCCACCGACACGGGATATCGCCGTTGACGTGAGGTTAAACTTATCCTAAGAGAAAAATCAAGATCATAAAATGATGAAAGGTTATTATTATCAAATCAACAAAAAGAAAAAGGAAACGATCAACTTCAATAAAAGAGAAATCATTATACGTAATCTGGCGAGGGTCGGCTGGCCACTCTCACCGAACTTGGAAGAAAAAAATGAAAAGAAAATTTTTTAAATTTTTTTAAAATATAAAAAATTATCTATATAGTGTTTTAGTAATATGAGAAGTTTAGAAATTTATAAGAAACATTCTCGTAAATTGGGTGAAATATGAAAGTGTTTGGTAATATAAATTAGTTCGATGTGAGTCACTAGATTTATATTTCAATAAACTGACCATAAATGAGTTAATAGATGTTTGGGTCGGTCATTTATTACTAGATCCCAACCACCCTTTTGATAGGTCCACATGCGCTCAATGGGCACAATTTGTAATGTTTTTTGGATTCTACGTAGACTCATCTCATCTCAGTAGGTCTGCTTATTGAATTTATTGATATGCTCAGCAGACTGATCACAACCAAACTAAGAGTGTTGCACTCGCCTTGAAATGGATGCATGGGTCTGTTATTGCTATGATATCATGAGCTGCACGATATGATGGCTCTCTCCCTGAGGACTTGGTCATTTGTACGGGCATTTCTCTGGATGTTCAGATGGGGTCTCAATCAATGTCATCTCTATGGCTCAAGGAGATAATTGGTGGAGTCTGCAAATATATCGCCAGATCTACTAAAATTACCGACTAAAGATGTTGCATAATTTTATTAATTTTTTAAACCAAATATAACGAAATAGAACCAATACATCAATATCGCAACATATCCAAACCTGTAAATTGGTAAGTTGAACTTATCGGTTCGATTGAATATATCATGATATATTTTTCACTAAATCTATAACGTTGAATGTTTAAAACGTTGCTCATTTCGTAGGGACTCATGTATAATTAAGCAAGTCATTTGGTCACTTGCGATAATAATAAAAAAAAAATGTGAAATGCCTTTTGCTTTTTGGGATAGGGATGTCCATATGTCTTGACCCAGATTTCTCCCAAGTCGTCTTGGCCATCTGCGATTAAATTTGTGTTTCTTTGATGCAAAAGCAATATGAGAATGATGGAAAAGAAAGTCGGCCAGTAATTCAATTTCACTTTCCATCTCGATCAAATCTTGAATCAGATTTTGTCTCTTTGCCCCGACAAAACGCACTTGGCCAATACACCGAAAGTTTTCAACGCAAGGGATGTAACCTTCTTTATCTGATAATACTAACCACTATATCAAACTGCTCTTGTCATATGAGGAATTCATCCGATGCACTGTCAAATAATTTAACATATATACGTATTATATATTTGAATTTTCGTAATTTAGTAATTCATGCATTAGTTGTCGCTGAATTGGAAGTTTCTTTCCTTCCTTTTTTATTTTTTTATTTTTTTATATTTTGCAAATTCATTATAATTTACTTTGAGGGTTAACGTGAATGATGAAAAGAGATATAGGATATAAGTTCTTTTACTTCACTTTTAGTAAATCAACGCGCACACGAAAATGATCCCAGAAATGATCGAGCTTCTCCCCACAAGACATCAGATGCGACACGAAGCTTCAAAACTTGACATCTTTCATTGTATTATTGTATTTTTTTTTTCACATTTGTGTCCAGCAGGATAATATATACACACACACATCGATTGATCATCCTACTGTCAAAGTTCAGATATCATTTGTGTCATTTTGCCTTTTTTTTTATAAATACTTACAAATCAATTAATTTTCTACGATACCAAACACTTCGGTAAGCTTTAAACTGAACCTCTTCACTTATTATACTTATCCCGGTTAATCTACGAGGTTTATGACTTGATAATAGAGTCGGGTTCTGGCCCCTTTTTTTTTTTTTTTATAAAATGACAATTCATAGTATTTTGTATTAGAATATGTCTCGAGTTTGAGCCCTTTTTAATGTATTGGACCCGAATTGATTTATTTGGTCGGTGAAACTGATTCGGAATAATGAAGTCGTCCTTTGCGTCCACGGTGGAATTGGGAGTCTGACCGTGAAAAGAAAAACAAGAAAAGGAAATAACTCCAAGAGGTGAAGTCGGTCAAGAAAAAGCAAAAGGAGGAAGTTACTTCCAGTAGGATTCTGCCAAGATTGCTTTACTCTGATATGAAATGTTGGCCGTGGGTTTCCTTTCCGTGTTGAAATTGGTCTCTGCAGAAAGTCTTTCTAGGGCAGAGCAGGTTTTCGCGAAGCCCGCGTGCCGTGATGTACAATTTGGTACACGAGGTTTGGCGGTGTCCGTGAATTACATCCATAAAGTTAGTAATCCGTTGATGCTGTTGCTGTGGACGTAGGTCTCTACGATCGAATCACATGCATTTAGTATTCAATTATTTATCTTATTCTATCTATTTTATCGTTCGATCGTTCGTTCTGCGCAACGCTTTACATTTAATAGTTTTAGGAGTTGGTAAGTAGCTGATGCGGAGCTCTAGTGCGTCCCCTTTTGTTTTCTTTTTCTTTTTCATCGTGCATACTTTTAAAATCAAGATTCAATTTTTTACGAATCAACAACAAAAAATAAGGCCGGTTTTGATCGATTCGATAAACCAATCGAGCCAATACCTAGCAACATCAATATATCTTATAGTTAACTCGAAAGTATCAACGACTGCTAAATCAGAGTAGCTGTCGATATTTAGTCCAACTCCATGTAAAATGCCTGCTTCATCGTGTGGGAACTCGTGAAATGCTTTGCGTTTGACGGGGATTTCCATCATAGTTTGACCAAAATTCTAACAAGTCGTTTCGGTCTCTTGCGATGAAAGCGGGAAACCGCTTTACCTTCTGATAGTGATGTCCATTATAGAAAGCAAAGTGAATAAACCTTGACTATATTTATGTTTCTTTAATCCAAAAGAATTACGAGCAAGATGGAAAAGAAAGTTGGCCTAATCAAAGTACGAATGACAACCGTTCTCTTCTCGAACTATATTTCTGGCCAATTTTTCTATTGTCTATTGTCTAAACGAATTTTGAGTAGAGACACACGCATTTACTAATGACTCAAAATTTCCGTTCCCAAAATAGTTTAATAATAGCATAAAATCTGTATCATTGTCGGCCGCTGGGCCTCGATCGGCGATTGGCAGGGGCGACTAGAGAACTACGGCCAAAACGGCGAATGGGAGTCGAGGACCGGAGGCTGGCGGTGGGTGACTAGCATTCGGCGGACCATTGGTCGGTAAATAGCAAACTGTAGCAGGGACGTGAAAGAGTCGACCAACAGACGGTGATCGATGACTGAAAATCAACAGCGGGCGATTGAAAAACGACGACAGCATCCAATAGATGGGGATTGGTAGCCGGCAACTAGCGATCAAGGATCTAAGACTTGCGAGCTACGGATGGCGATCGTGATTGGTGGCCGATGGATGGCAGTCGGCAACCGGTGGTCGACGGATGACAACCGAGGATCGAAGACCAGCGACGAAGCGGCCAGCTTCAGGGACGTGAGAGAGAGGGAGTGAGCATTTATTCTCAAGAATAGAAAAATAAAAAATAAGAAAATAGAATTGTTGTCATGTGCACCGTTAATTTCGCTTTCCATCCCAATCTAATCTTGGATGAGATTTTTGCCTCTTAATCCCGACAAAACGCCAAACTAATTGCTTCTTTTTCTCATAGAGCACCTGCCAATGCTCCCGGAATTGGTCAATGCAAGGGACCCACTTCCGTAGGCGGATTTGAAAAAAAAGAATTGCAATTTTCTAAGTATGAAGTCACTTTATCTGGTCATCTTGACCCCGAGTTCAAGATCCAAGGAGAAAGAGAGGGACGAAGGCAGAAGAGGAAAGGGAAAAGAAAACAAAGGGAAGAATGAAGGGGCAAAAAAGGAAAATATGTCTTAGATTGTCCAATAACGATGTGGTGAGGTATCAAATTTTACCTTATGATAAATTAGTGAATCTCAATTACAAACCAGAGAATTCAAGTTGAGAACTAGTTACGCTAATTTTGCCTAATGCATGTTAAGCTGTACCTTTCTCTTTAAGAAAAAAAATGTTATTTTATGCCATCTTCTTTTACATTAAATAATAAAGAAGCTCAATTACTCATTTAACATTGGTGTTCCCAGAAAAATATCTTAAAATCAATTCAGTGATGGATAAAGAGGTCGTTGCTAAATTGTTGTAATTGTATAATCATGCCTGAGAAGTAAGTGTTCGAGCCCTCAAAGGGAAGTTTTTATATTGAACATTAGCTAATTACTTAATATATGTGCTTGACTATTAAAAAATGAACAAAATAAAATCTTTGAGTATCAAAATTAAAAGAAAAAACATTGCTCTTATGTATTGGTTAAAATGTTGGGAATATATATTAAAAAAAAATACTTTATCTACCCCAAAAAGATTTAAAAGCAGGTCACCGCTATTTTCACCCCAATTTTGACCTCCATATATCAGTCCCAAGAGTTTAAAAAATAACTACTGATGTACTCTCTCCCTCTCTTCTTGGGGCTTGAGCATGCAACAATGGTCGGCCATGGACCGTCGAATTGAATCCGGATGCGAACAAATAACTTCTAATTCTTCTCTACATTCTAGTAAAAAAGAAAATGAAAGCCAATCAATTGAACCTCTATCTCCTCTTTCTGGTGCTTTCACCTCGTTGACTGGAGGTTCAAGCTCATGGCTTCCTTTCCCTCACTCGACATGAACACTATGCATTTCCAATCGATTGAAAGTGTGGCAATCACCTTCTCCATGCAAAGCTCATTTCTTCTCTTCTTCTTTTTTTTTTTTTTGTTGCAAATTCACATCTAATTTCCTTCAAGGGCTATGGGTGGGTTTGGGTTCAGCATTCCCAAGGAGCTTTAGCTCCCAAAGCCCCTTAAAAAAACTAAACCTTTTGGTTCAGGTTTTAAGCCAGCATTTGGCGAAATGTGGCCTTGGAAAACCTGAAAGCGCAATGCCTGATAAGAATAGCATTGGGCTTTCAGCATTTCGCCAAATACTAAAAGGGTTTTTTTTTTCCAAGAACTATCCCCACAAATTCCCTAACTTTTTGTATAGTCCTTCTTCATTTACCGTTCATCTTCTTTGAAATTGAGCCTAGGTAGATTTGGCGGCAAGGGTCCAACAGGAGATGGCAATATGCCAGCAAGGGGCCAATCGACAAGGCAGGGTCACCGTCTAGGCGCGACGCCTAGCTCACGTGACCTCAAGCGCGGCGCATCGGTTTCGCTCGAAACCCAAGCGTCACCTAACCTTAGGCGTCCTCGCTTGGACGCCAAATCCTCCACAGGGGCGCCAAGGTCAGGTGACTCAAAGAAGGTCAGTGATCCTGAAACCGTCACCAGTACGGCGAAGGATTTATTGGGTTTTTTAATAAAAAGGGTAAAAAATTACAGCGAAAGTCCCTTTGCAAAGTTATTTTTACCAATAACCATTATTCTCATCCAAAGTCCATTTTCAAGTGAGTTTTGACCAAACACAATTAGTATTTTCCCAATCCCTTAGGTCAAAGATATTTGCATTTATCCAAAAACTCATTTGAAATATTGAACCAATATATAGTTGGTAAAATACCATTCCAATAAATAGTATTTAATCTCTTAAAGATAGCTATGATGTCGAACAATGACTCTTCTACTGTCAAAGGGTTGGGCCTTGTCCATGCGGAAATGAACCGAGTGAGTGAGGGCCCTATCAAGAGTTGGAGGTGAAGTCCCCTAGGTCCCCCCCGCCCCCCCCCCCCCCCGATTGTGACTCACTTGGTCATGGTTGGTTCGAACAAAGAATAGCTGGTGATGCTTGGACTTGCGACAATTGTTGATCGAGTAGCCTTGTGCAAACCGCCTTTCGGTGCTTTTTATGAAATGGATTAACAATTCACCTTTTTACCGATTTGGGTTTGTACCGGGTGTATAAAATGTGAAAATGGTGGATTGTTCGGCAGGAAGGAGGACCCCGAACAAGCCCTTGTCGATTGGTAGTAATGCCAAACAAAGCTTGTCGGCACTATCGGTGCCGAACAAATACTGTTCGACACTATAAGTGCCGAACAAAGGAAGTTCCTGCGGAGGGCGGGGGGGGGGGGTTGGGGTAGGGGGGGGGAGAGATAGGAATCTTCAATTAAATACAAAGGGGCACATGGTGTACTTGCTTGCTTTAGTTGCGAGTTCTTTATTGCCACGGTGATACAACTCATGGACAATAACACCTTATTCCTTCGAAAAATGGACAAATTATCGAGCTTTCACTTGATAATCTTTATATCCTCAATGGGAATTAGTCTATGGTTTAGTCCGATTTCCACTTGACGTCCATCATATTGAATCCAATCTGAAATTGAAAAATACATGTCTTTATCATTTTATCCAAGAAGACACAAATCAAATTTTTTGTTTAGCTTTGAACCTCTTTGATGTTTAATGTTGCAACAAATATAGTATCATGCTATTTGAAGTAATTAAATATTAAACGCACCTTCATCTAATAGTTTAAATTTTGAAACAGTTGGATGTCTCTCTTTCCTCATCCTTGACCATTTTCTTCTTTTTCCATTCTTTACCTCGTCCACTTCCGGGTTCTTAGTCCCTCCTCTTCTTCTTCCTCCCATGGAGTACAATCTTCCCCATTCGTATCGGCCTTTCACAATCTCAGGTTGACAATTCTCGCAAAACCAAAAGAACGTGCCATGGAAAATCTTACTAGTTACTAGGCACAATAGCTAAAAAAAAATGAGAAAAAAAGGCCAACAGTCAAGATTTTCTAACGGTGGAGCATTCACTTGCAACATGCACACTGAGCGCAAGGGTGCGAGGGCGATCTTACGATGAACGGCATATTTCTTGCAGCCATCACAATAGATCAAAGTTTCTTCAAAGCCACGGTCCCCACAGTGTAGACAAACAGTCGCCTGCAAGAATTTAAACTAGCGTAGACTTTGAACCTTATTTGATTTTTTGGCATTTAAAATGTGCAGTCTTTAAAATCGATCAAGCTAATTCTAATAGAATGGAAGACAAAATCGGCAAATTTGTGAAAAACAGCATCAAGGAATTAAAAAAAAAAAAAAAGGAATGGTTGAAGCTTGGCCAACCGAGGGAGTGAAAGAAGAAAGAAGAGAGACGGCCAGAGTTTACGTACCACACATCCTTTCGCCGGAGTTGCTCCCATGAATGCAGATTCTCTGTCCTCGCCGTGGCAGAAAGACAGTCGTCCTGTTCGGCGTCGTTTCTGTTGGACAAAAGAAAACCATCCTCTCCTTCTTTCTTTCATGAAACTCTTAAGAACGACAGCAAATAGACTGGGAATAACTCGCATTAGTAGGCGCGCATGGTTGAGCTCAGCACTACTAACTTCCACAAATTTATTCGTTATTCCTGTAGATTTGGTCTTATTTCAAATTTTGAAAATCATATTAATTACCTCCACAATTTTTAAATTTCATGATGAATTATGGTTTTAATACGAACAAAATATTTCAATGAGACATGTATCGACATGCAAAATAGAGATATAGTATAACCAAAATTAAGCTATTTTTTGGTGCAAAAAGACATATATGTAGCACAAATTTATTCGTTATTTGCATAATAATTTAAAATAGCATGGTTAATAACGGGTATAGGCGTTAACCTTAACTTCAAAACAGTATGTGTGGTGTCGACGAGATGAAGGTAAAATGATTTACTTCAACTCTTCTAACTTCTCTACCGTCTACAAAAAAATTAATTATTACATCCAACGAAACGAAAAACGCAAATGCACACAAAAACGAAACAGATCATAAGTGAAATATTACCATAGATCTGAGTGGCGAATGAATATATTGGCGGAATAGTAACCTGTGAATACGAAACACGCCGAAAATCGCCCCGAACGACCTTTAAAAAATTGCTCACTCGCTTCTCTCTTGTTTCTCTCGATTAGTTCTCAGTTTCTCTTTCTTCAGACGCTTCAATCTCGCTCTTTAAGCGATCTTTTATATAAAAAAATTTTCTCATTGTAAGAGACGAATCTCTGCCTGCAGTGAAAAGGGCCAGGACATAACGTGTAGAAAAGAAAGGAGCAGGGGGGGTCGTGGAAAAAAGAGGAACGGGGGCCTGTGTG
>JAGVVM010022822.1:0-10725 GCA_019149425.1 Psidium friedrichsthalianum | reverse complement strand
CACCTGATTTTTAATCATCTTTTCTCTTTTAAAATTAATAAAAAAAAATCCATAAAATTCATAAAATTGAAAAATCAACTTTGGAGACCTTGGCCAACCCTAGGGAACCAATTTTGACCAAAAATAATTTTTCATATTTTCAGTATTTTTCGATATTTTTAATTTCGAAAATTCATAAAAAAAAATCAAGAAAATGAGAAAATTGCAAAATCAACTTTGGAGGCCTTGGCCAAGCTTAGGCAATCATTTTTGAACAAAAAATAATTTTTTCATATTTTTTGTATTTTTTATATATTTTTTAGAAATTAGGAGAATATTTAATAAATAATAACATTTGAGGCCATCAAAATACATAAAAATAGTCAACATTTTTATTTTAAATCCCTTTTCATGTTGGCCATCACAAATTTAAAAAATCCAATTCGGGGTCGTGTATTGCTTCACGAGCATAATCTCGAATCGGGCCTAAAAATTCAATTTGAGTCAATTTATTTTTATTTTTTTCACTTTAGGAGTTGTGACATTGTTCTCTAATATTTTAAATTTTCATTTTGGCCCAATTATACCCAAAATGACTCAATTTTGCAAAATGGCTTTAATTAAATTCTGCATTATTTCAGCGGCAAGAAATGAGCTTAAATTTGACATGCGGTGAATTTTGACTAAGTATAGGGGAGGTGTGTCAAAAATTGTGAGGAGATTTGGACTTAAAGAAATATTTTTTTTCAGAGACTGAATTGTAAATACTTAAAATTCAGGGACTATAGTGCAAATACCTAACTCTTGAGGGATTATTTTGCAAATAATAAAAAGAAGAGTTAGTGGAGAAATTAGAATAGAGAAGGGAAGATGGAGAAGAGGAGATAGAGAAGAGAAGATGAAGAAGAATGGATGGAGAAAATAAGATAAGAATAGAGAAGGGAAGATGGAGATGAAGAAGAGTTACTGAAGAAACTAGAATTGGAGATAAATACGAAGAAGGGAAGATGAAGATGAAGAAGAGTTAGTGGAGAGATTAGAATGTGAGATAGAGATAGAGAAGGGAAGATGAAGAAGAGTTAGTGGAAAGATTAGAATGTGAGATAGAAATGGAGAAGAGAAGATGAAAATGAAGAAGAGTTAGTGGAGAGATTAGAATGGGAGATAGAGTTAGTGGAAAAATTAGAATGGGAAATAGATGAGTGGGTTATAAAAGGAGGAAGAAGTGAGCTTGAGAGGAGAATTTTTTTGGGAGAGAAAATTTTGGATGTTTGAGAGGGTTTTGGGAGATTGAAGAAAATTGGAAAGAAAGAAAATACCAAAAGAGAGAGGAAATTTTGAAGATAATAGAAGTTTAAAGTTAGGAGTTATCGTCACCAATTCCTTCATCGATCAACATAAATCAAGAGTTCATCCTCGTCAACGAGTAAGCAAATTCGAGCTAAGTGTTTTTATTTATTCATTTATTTATGGTTTTAGTGGCAAATTAGCACAAATTGTCTACACTCCTCCCTCCATTTCTCCATATTTTTATGTCAGGCAAAGGACAACTCCAAGTCAACGGTAAATCCCATAGAGGTGTAAAATTGGCACTGACGAGCTCTTGAGTGCCCATTAAATTTTCAATTGATCCGACGATGGATTTCGACCTGAATTGTCAAATCAATTCGTTGTATTTTATTTTAAAGAATTCAAACCCCAGAATGTGAAGGGCAGAGCCCACTCACTGGAGGCCATTTAAATTCCTGCAATTTAAATTCTTGCATCTTAAACACCAAAAGAGAGGGCCAAGCCAAGGCTAGGCCGTCCATTGGAGGTCTTTATTTACTGCAATTTAAATTTTCGCAATTTAAATTCTTGCACCTTAAACCCTAAAAGAGAGGGCTAAGCCAAAGCTGAGCCGTCCATTGGAGGTCTTTATTTACTGTAATTTAAATTCCTGCAGTTTAATTCCTGCACCATTAAACCCCAAAGGGAAGAGCTAAGCCAATGCTAGGCCACCCATTGGAGGTCTTTATTTACTGTAATTTAAATTCCTGCAGTTTAATTCCTGCACCATTAAACCCAAAGGGAAAAGCCAAGCCAATGCTAGGCCGCCCATTGGAGGTTCTTACTTACTGTCATTTAAATTCCTGCAATTTAATTCCTGCACTATTAAACCCAAAGGGAAGAGCCAAGCCAATGTTAGGCCGCCCATTGGAGATTTTTACTTACTGTCATTTAAATTCCTGCACCTTAAACCCCAAAAGAGAGGGCTAAGCCAAGGCTGAGCTATCAATTGGTGGTCTTTATTTATTGTCATTTACTTCCTGTAATTTAATTTGTGAATCACTAGACCCCAAAATGAGTAGGTCGCAGCACTGCACAGAAGTCGTTAATACACTCCCTCTTTCGGCTTCAGGGAAATACTTAATATTTTGAAAATGTCAAAATATGTCACTCAAGTACATTCCATTGAAAAAAGTGAAAATACAAAAAGAGAACACCTCACTAGAGCCTTAGGAGTAAATCAAGCATGAGTTGCCAAATTAGGATATCCATGAAATTAAGGTACCGAAAGGGCATTAGTTTTAATTACCTGATGTAACCAAGTCCCCGAACTCATAATCTCTGGTTCGTAGAAGTAATTTAGTTCTCCCGCTAATTTACTTAGGTTTCTAATCAACCTACCAAAAATGATTAGTGGCGACTCCAAATTTAAAACCATTTGAAAAAAAAATCAAAGTTGCGATTTGGTAGAACTTGGGAAAGTCCGTATTAGGTTAATCCATCTAGTTAACCTAATAATCCGTTAACCCAGAAATTTTCCACCGATCGAAACTTAAATTAAAATTTCTTTCGGATCGCGACACCATCCACACTCCCAAACTTCAATAACAAAGACATCTTTTGGCGGCAGGTTCTTATACATATGCCATCAAATGTTTGCTAAACATCATATCTATGTACTGCAACCACGAAATCAATTCACTTTATCTCAAATTGCTAAAACATACTGCAATTATCACATAGCGCAATGCATCGAATGGACCTGGACATATCACTAGGTGTCAAATTCCAAAAAGTTTACATTACCTGGAGCTCACTAACTGAAAAGGGGCGGCTAGAGCATATCCGACAACTACCAAGTGACTTGCAACAGAAATAGTTGATGGAGAGAGGGGTAAGGATTCAAAAAAGGAATAGATAAACATTGCCAAATTCGAGAATTCTTTCTCTATACTCCCCGCTCTATCCAACGAGTCTTGCTAGCGAGACGGTGCTGTTAGACTGAGTGTCTATCGATGCTATGCTAGCCAAAATTTTCATCCCAAGAAAGAATTGGTTTCTGGAAGTTCATAGATTAGTTTGATTCTTTACATTAAAGTTAAAACAATTTCTTAAGAAAAAGAAGAAAAGAAAACCCATTATTTTTTCTTCCCAACTATTTCTCTTGAAGGTCAATTTTCATCACATCTTTCATCTATGAACAACTTTGCAGAATGATCTTCTTTTATTAGATTTTTTTCACTCATTTTGTGAAAATACACGTTGTTACACTAATAAAATAAATATTTTTGACATTGTACGAATTTTATTCTTTGTAATTGTCGCAATATCTATATCTCATAAAATAAAATAGGAAAACAGATGACATTCACTTGGTTACAATAAAACTAGGCAATGATATAAATAAGAAAAAAAAATCTTGTTCTATAAAGTTATCCACTTTTGATCAGAAATTCTATATATGATATCATAATCATAATATTAGAAAAGTTATTTCTCTCATACACAATATGATGCACTCGGCTTAAAAATGTCAAAATACATTTTTTTGATATCATGTGTAGTTGATTAAGATCAAACTTAATAAATCTCTAGAGAATAGGCTAAAAATATAAGGATGATTTGTACTTCATAACTTATTCACATCATAAATTCGTAAAATTTGATTTTTTATTTCATTTTACGAGCTACTTTAATCAAATTTAAGCGGAAAATGTCCTAATAATTTCTTTTGGTTGGTGCACAGATTACCAACTAAAATCACCATTTCTCAACTGGAATAAGAGACTCTGCTATGTAAAAGAGAAGAGGACTCTAGTAGAGAGGGAAAAAGAAAAATAAGAATGTAAAAGGCAATAATTTCTTGGCATTGTTTCTTAGTTTGCATCTAAAATTAAATGGCAATGCTGTAGGAACTGGATAAGACAGTCATAAGGTTCCAAGCAACACAATTTTTGGTGAATAGTGACCCGTAACCCACACAAAAAGCGACGGACTATTATATAGGCATTTCCCAATGCAAAATGTTAAATTAGCGATCATTTCAACTTGAAGGTGCAGCCGTCAGCCTGGGGACGGTGATTAAATCAAGGAGTGGATGTCTTGAGAGCGTTACGGCCGAAGATCATTATCAACGGAAGAGGAACTTGAAGCAACGGTGATTAGAGGTAGAGCCACTAGAGCAATCGTCACCATCTTGATCCCAAGAGATTTGAGTGCTATTTGAATAACATGGTCGATGAGGAGGAGCTTCAGAAGCACGCATGAAAATACTGGAAGTACAGGAGAAGACGGAGAGATCATAGTGCTGATTGAATCAAAAATCGAAAAAAGAAATGGGACAATCCAAGGAGCAAATGCGGTTTTGTTGCTATATTCCAATCATCTAGAGCTTGACATGACAAATCGGATGAAATGGCACCACCCCAAACTAGGCCTCAAGAGGAGCAAAGGGAGATTCAGCTTTGCTCATTTCCTTCGAAGTAGTGAAAGCTTTCGGTAATGAAGTGATTCCCGATCTCAAAGCTGCCATAGGAGAAAGGAGAAGTAAGAAGAAAGAAAGGAATGAGTGATGGAATGAGGTCGAGGAGGAGCTACTGATGGTGGCAAGAGAAGGAAGAAGGGCAGAGAACCATCAAGAGAGGATACTCCTCCTCAGCTTTTTGGACTGGCTATCTCTACGCTAACCATCTCCTTCAAATCAGCAATTTGTTCGTTCAGTTCAGTTGAGGGATAACGAAAAAAGAAATGACAGATGAGACACTCGACAGAGGGGTTGAAACCGCGTATTCTCAAATCCTCCATCTTCGCTCTTGTTGAAATAGCCTCACACGACCGTAGCTCCATCAAAAGCTAGCAAGTCTCCAAGCAAAGTTCCATGGCCATAGAGCTTCATCCTTGTTGAGCAGTTTAGTGAAGACAAATTAGAATCTTAAAGTATTGATAATCGGCCATATACTACACGCTTCTAAATGATCTTGTGATTTCACCAAGTACTTAATATTTGGTACTCTTCTATGGAGGCTGATCAAACAAGTCGATCTCTGCATCCGAGCTTGAAGGATATGCATTTCCACGAGTTCATAAAAAAAGGTCAGTGAATATCCCACTGGAGACTGGAGTATTCAGTGACCTTTCTTTATGAACTCACGAAAATGCATATCCTTGAAGCTCGGAGGCAACAGATCGGCTTGTTTGATCTGCCTCCACAGAAGAGTACCAAATATTAGGTAGCTGGTGAAATCACAAGATCATTTAGAAGCGTGTAGTATATGGCCGATTATCAATACTTTAAGATTCTAATTTGTCTTCACTAAACTGCTCAACAAGGATGAAGCTCTATGG
This sequence comes from Psidium friedrichsthalianum, assembly GCA_019149425.1. NCBI lineage: Eukaryota > Viridiplantae > Streptophyta > Magnoliopsida > Myrtales > Myrtaceae > Psidium > Psidium friedrichsthalianum. The sequence continues at coordinate 5,133 of JAGVVM010022822.1, read as the reverse complement.
CCATGGAACTTTGCTTGGAGACTTGCTAGCTTTTGATGGAGCTACGGTCGTGTGAGGCTATTTCAACAAGAGCGAAGATGGAGGATTTGAGAATACGCGGTTTCAACCCCTCTGTCGAGTGTCTCATCTGTCATTTCTTTTTTCGTTATCCCTCAACTGAACTGAACGAACAAATTGCTGATTTGAAGGAGATGGTTAGCGTAGAGATAGCCAGTCCAAAAAGCTGAGGAGGAGTATCCTCTCTTGATGGTTCTCTGCCCTTCTTCCTTCTCTTGCCACCATCAGTAGCTCCTCCTCGACCTCATTCCATCACTCATTCCTTTCTTTCTTCTTACTTCTCCTTTCTCCTATGGCAGCTTTGAGATCGGGAATCACTTCATTACCGAAAGCTTTCACTACTTCGAAGGAAATGAGCAAAGCTGAATCTCCCTTTGCTCCTCTTGAGGCCTAGTTTGGGGTGGTGCCATTTCATCCGATTTGTCATGTCAAGCTCTAGATGATTGGAATATAGCAACAAAACCGCATTTGCTCCTTGGATTGTCCCATTTCTTTTTTCGATTTTTGATTCAATCAGCACTATGATCTCTCCGTCTTCTCCTGTACTTCCAGTATTTTCATGCGTGCTTCTGAAGCTCCTCCTCATCGACCATGTTATTCAAATAGCACTCAAATCTCTTGGGATCAAGATGGTGACGATTGCTCTAGTGGCTCTACCTCTAATCACCGTTGCTTCAAGTTCCTCTTCCGTTGATAATGATCTTCGGCCGTAACGCTCTCAAGACATCCACTCCTTGATTTAATCACCGTCCCCAGGCTGACGGCTGCACCTTCAAGTTGAAATGATCGCTAATTTAACATTTTGCATTGGGAAATGCCTATATAATAGTCCGTCGCTTTTTGTGTGGGTTACGGGTCACTATTCACCAAAAATTGTGTTGCTTGGAACCTTATGACTGTCTTATCCAGTTCCTACAGCATTGCCATTTAATTTTAGATGCAAACTAAGAAACAATGCCAAGAAATTATTGCCTTTTACATTCTTATTTTTCTTTTTCCCTCTCTACTAGAGTCCTCTTCTCTTTTACATAGCAGAGTCTCTTATTCCAGTTGAGAAATGGTGATTTTAGTTGGTAATCTGTGCACCAACCAAAAGAAATTATTAGGACATTTTCCGCTTAAATTTGATTAAAGTAGCTCGTAAAATGAAATAAAAAATCAAATTTTACGAATTTATGATGTGAATAAGTTATGAAGTACAAATCATCCTTATATTTTTAGCCTATTCTCTAGAGATTTATTAAGTTTGATCTTAATCAACTACACATGATATCAAAAAAATGTATTTTGACATTTTTAAGCCGAGTGCATCATATTGTGTATGAGAGAAATAACTTTTTCTAATATTATGATTATGATATCATATATAGAATTTCTGATCAAAAGTGGATAACTTTATAGAACAAGATTTTTTTTTCTTATTTATATCATTGCCTAGTTTTATTGTAACCAAGTGAATGTCATCTGTTTTCCTATTTTATTTTATGAGATATAGATATTGCGACAATTACAAAGAATAAAATTCGTACAATGTCAAAAATATTTATTTTATTAGTGTAACAACGTGTATTTTCACAAAATGAGTGAAAAAATCTAATAAAAGAAGATCATTCTGCAAAGTTGTTCATAGATGAAAGATGTGATGAAAATTGACCTTCAAGAGAAATAGTTGGGAAGAAAAAATAATGGGTTTTCTTTTTCTTCTTTTTCTTAAGAAATTGTTTTAACTTTAATGTAAAGAATCAAACTAATCTATGAACTTCCAGAAACCAATTCTTTCTTGGGATGAAAATTTTGGCTAGCATAGCATCGATAGACACTCAGTCTAACAGCACCGTCTCGCTAGCAAGACTCGTTGGATAGAGCGGGGAGTATAGAGAAAGAATTCTCGAATTTGGCAATGTTTATCTATTCCTTTTTTGAATCCTTACCCCTCTCTCCATCAACTATTTCTGTTGCAAGTCACTTTGGTAGTTGTCGGATATGCTCTAGCCGCCCCTTTTCAGTTAGTGAGCTCCAGGTAATGTAAACTTTTTGGAATTTGACACCTAGTGATATGTCCAGGTCCATTCGATGCATTGCGCTATGTGATAATTGCAGTATGTTTTAGCAATTTGAGATAAAGTGAATTGATTTCGTGGTTGCAGTACATAGATATGATGTTTAGCAAACATTTGATGGCATATGTATAAGAACCTGCCGCCAAAAGATGTCTTTGTTATTGAAGTTTGGGAGTGTGGATGGTGTCGCGATCCGAAAGAAATTTTAATTTAAGTTTCGATCGGTGGAAAATTTCTGGGTTAACGGATTATTAGGTTAACTAGATGGATTAACCTAATACGGACTTTCCAAGTTCTACCAAATCGCAACTTTGATTTTTTTTTTCAAATGGTTTTAAATTTGGAGTCGCCACTAATCATTTTTGGTAGGTTGATTAGAAACCTAAGTAAATTAGCGGGAGAACTAAATTACTTCTACGAACCAGAGATTATGAGTTCGGGGACTTGGTTACATCAGGTAATTAAAACTAATGCCCTTTCGGTACCTTAATTTCATGGATATCCTAATTTGGCAACTCATGCTTGATTTACTCCTAAGGCTCTAGTGAGGTGTTCTCTTTTTGTATTTTCACTTTTTTCAATGGAATGTACTTGAGTGACATATTTTGACATTTTCAAAATATTAAGTATTTCCCTGAAGCCGAAAGAGGGAGTGTATTAACGACTTCTGTGCAGTGCTGCGACCTACTCATTTTGGGGTCTAGTGATTCACAAATTAAATTACAGGAAGTAAATGACAATAAATAAAGACCACCAATTGATAGCTCAGCCTTGGCTTAGCCCTCTCTTTTGGGTTTTAAGGTGCAGGAATTTAAATGACAGTAAGTAAAAATCTCCAATGGGCGGCCTAACATTGGCTTGGCTCTTCCCTTGGGGTTTAATAGTGCAGGAATTAAATTGCAGGAATTTAAATGACAGTAAGTAAGAACCTCCAATGGGCGGCCTAGCATTGGCTTGGCTTTTCCCTTTGGGGTTTAATGGTGCAGGAATTAAACTGCAGGAATTTAAATTACAGTAAATAAAGACCTCCAATGGGTGGCCTAGCATTGGCTTAGCTCTTCCCTTTGGGGTTTAATGGTGCAGGAATTAAACTGCAGGAATTTAAATTACAGTAAATAAAGACCTCCAATGGACGGCTCAGCTTTGGCTTAGCCCTCTCTTTTAGGGTTTAAGGTGCAAGAATTTAAATTGCGAAAATTTAAATTGCAGTAAATAAAGACCTCCAATGGACGGCCTAGCCTTGGCTTGGCCCTCTCTTTTGGTGTTTAAGATGCAAGAATTTAAATTGCAGGAATTTAAATGGCCTCCAGTGAGTGGGCTCTGCCCTTCACATTCTGGGGTTTGAATTCTTTAAAATAAAATACAACGAATTGATTTGACAATTCAGGTCGAAATCCATCGTCGGATCAATTGAAAATTTAATGGGCACTCAAGAGCTCGTCAGTGCCAATTTTACACCTCTATGGGATTTACCGTTGACTTGGAGTTGTCCTTTGCCTGACATAAAAATATGGAGAAATGGAGGGAGGAGTGTAGACAATTTGTGCTAATTTGCCACTAAAACCATAAATAAATGAATAAATAAAAACACTTAGCTCGAATTTGCTTACTCGTTGACGAGGATGAACTCTTGATTTATGTTGATCGATGAAGGAATTGGTGACGATAACTCCTAACTTTAAACTTCTATTATCTTCAAAATTTCCTCTCTCTTTTTGGTATTTTCTTTCTTTCCAATTTTTCTTCAATCTCCCAAAACCCTCTCAAACATCCAAAATTTTCTCTCCCAAAAAAATTCTCCTCTCAAGCTCACTTCTTCCTCCTTTTATAACCCACTCATCTATTTCCCATTCTAATTTTTCCACTAACTCTATCTCCCATTCTAATCTCTCCACTAACTCTTCTTCATTTTCATCTTCTCTTCTCCATTTCTATCTCACATTCTAATCTTTCCACTAACTCTTCTTCATCTTCCCTTCTCTATCTCTATCTCACATTCTAATCTCTCCACTAACTCTTCTTCATCTTCATCTTCCCTTCTTCGTATTTATCTCCAATTCTAGTTTCTTCAGTAACTCTTCTTCATCTCCATCTTCCCTTCTCTATTCTTATCTTATTTTCTCCATCCATTCTTCTTCATCTTCTCTTCTCTATCTCCTCTTCTCCATCTTCCCTTCTCTATTCTAATTTCTCCACTAACTCTTCTTTTTATTATTTGCAAATAATCCCTCAAGAGTTAGGTATTTGCACTATAGTCCCTGAATTTTAAGTATTTACAATTCAGTCTCTGAAAAAAATATTTCTTTAAGTCCAAATCTCCTCACAATTTTTGACACACCTCCCCTATACTTAGTCAAAATTCACCGCATGTCAAATTTAAGCTCATTTCTTGCCGCTGAAAATAATGCAGAATTTAATTAAAGCCATTTTGCAAAATTGAGTCATTTTGGGTATAATTGGGCCAAAATGAAAATTTAAAATATTAGAGAACAATGTCACAACTCCTAAAAGTGAAAAAATAAAAATAATTGACTCAAATTGAATTTTTTAGGCCCGATTCGAGATTATGCTCGTGAAGCAATACACGACCCCGAATTGGATTTTTTAAATTTGTGATGGCCAACATGAAAAGGGATTTAAAATAAAAATGTTGACTATTTTTATGTATTTTGATGGCCTCAAATGTTATTATTTATTAAATATTCTCCTAATTTCTAAAAAATATATAAAAAATACAAAAATATGAAAAATTATTTTTTGTTCAAAATGATTGCCTAAGCTTGGCCAAGGCCTCCAAAGTTGATTTTGCAATTTTCTCATTTTTCTTGATTTTTTTTTTATGAATTTTCGAAATTAAAAATATCGAAAATACTGAAAATATGAAAAATTATTTTTTGGTCAAAATTGGTTCCCTAGGGTTGGCCAAGGTCTCCAAAGTTGATTTTTCAATTTTATGAATTTTTATGGATTTTTTTTTATTAATTTTAAAAGAGAAAAGATGATTAAAAATCAGGTT
>JAGVVM010022818.1:0-10536 GCA_019149425.1 Psidium friedrichsthalianum | reverse complement strand
CCCTCTTATGGCCTGTTTGCGGGTTTTTTTTTCCTTGGGATATGTCTTGTTATGTACGTCCACGTCATCTAGTTGGGAAGCAATCAATGATACGTCCCCCGTGAATTTATTGCTTGGGTCGAGGGGCATCACGAAAAGATACATTATCGAGTAACACTTCAATGAAAGATATTTGCAATTTTTGAATACCACACGGCTCGTTGAGAATTACAAAATTGTTCGCGGTTTAATGGAAGAGGGAATTAGCCTCGAAAGGGTCGCTTGCAAACTTTAAGTTTCATTGAATAAAATTTTCCATTTTCCAAAATCTCTCTCTTGTTATGCTTAATCAGATGCGTCCAAAGACGGAATATGCCTCCGCTGAAGCATGACCTGACCCCCACGTGGTCATAAAGGGGCGGGGGTGCGAAGGAGACAAGAGAGCCACGATGGATAATAGCGAATAATCCTGAGACTATTGAATTTAGCCCTATTGTCGAGCTAGAGAAGGAACAATTGCGCGTAGAGATTTTTCTTAAAAAAAAATGCATGGTGTCCCCCCGCTATGGTGGTCTTATGTGTCAAGTTGATCAACTCAATGACCTGCTAGTAAAAGTGCAGGGTGCCATGTACTTAGCTCCTATCACCAGAACTAGAAATCACGCGGTACTATTTATTCCTACTGCAACTAACCAAGTAGCCATCTCATTCATACACAATATGACCAATAGAAGGATACCTACACCAGTCTGGAAAAACATGACTCAAATTGTACCCTCAACTCTATTGTGCGGTACAAACTTTTCGATTTTATAATTTTTAGTCTTAAACTTTTGTGTGAAGTTTCAATATAGTCCTTAAATCGCCGACATTATATACGATGAGCACTGAAGGAACGATTATATTGAAATGCCGTGCAAAAGATTAACGATCAAATTGAAAAAAAAGACAATAGTACTGCCCGTATAATACAATTTGGAGCCGGACATTATTCGGAGTTATAAACAACGCTCGCCTACCTCAATTAAAACTCGCCCTTGGTTAGGTGCGTTACGACAAGAGTTATATATCTTTAGGCGCGATTGTCCTCTCTCTTTTCTACTCCCTCCTACCCTCTTTTGCCCCCCCTGTCTGTTGTGAGAGACTCCCGACCTCCGCGCTTAAAGATTTAATAACTCTTGTCGGCAACCCCTGGACCAAACGAGTTAATTAGTGGAGGCGAGCACCCGTTGCCTCCCCTCCCACCTACCACTCGAAATTGTCCGGCTCCAAATTATATTTTCGGTCCAGCCGCCACTAAAATTTTTTTTTCTTTTTTTTCAATCTTGCATCTACCACCACTTCTTTGTCCCCTTGCCACGAATATTTCAATATGAATCGTTACTGTCATTCTCCCCGTGCTCATAGTTAGTAAATTATGTCCCCGGCGATTTAAGGACATCATGAAACGTCACCCCCCACATAACAGTTTAGACTAAAAACTTCCCCCATCGCCCCTTTAAAATCGAAAACCACCTTCCCCCTGCTCCACCCTCCCCCCCCCCCCTGCACAATATATTTAGGGTCAATTGAGTCATTTTTCCAGGGACTGAGTCGTAGTATCCATATTGGTTCATATTGTAGGAATGAGGATGGTTACTATGGTTAAGGGCAGTAGGAATAAGAATAGTACCGCGTGATTTCATTCTTGGTGATAGGCAGCTAAGTACATGGCCACCTGCACTTTACTAGCAGGTCATTGAGCTTGACTTCAACTTGACACATATAAACCACCAATAGATTGGGGGGACACCATCAATTTTTTTTAAAGAAAAACTTCGCAATTGTTCCTTCTCTCAGCTCGACAATAGGGGCAAATTCAATAGTCTCCAAATTATTCGATATTATCCACTCGTGGCTCTCTTGTCTTCCTTCCGCACCCCGCCCCCTATGACCAATGGGGGAGGTCATGTCAGAGCGGACGGCACTATTCGCCCGTCTTTGGACGCACTGATTAAGCATAACAACGAGAAGAGATTTTGGAAAATGGAAAAATTTTATTAATGAAAACTGAAAGTTTGCAAGCGACCCTTTCGCAGGCTAATTCCTCTCTTCACAATTAAACGCAGGAACCAATTTTTGTACATTCAAACGGCCGTGTGGTATATCAAAAATTTTCAAAATATCTTGCTTGAATGTTACTCGATTGTATTTCTTTTGGATTGCCCTCTGGAGACCCAAGCAATAAATCACGGGGCACGATCATTGATTGCTTCCCTAACTAGATGGACTTGGACGCCCACTCGTAAACATAAAACATGACATACCCAAAAAAAAAAACCCGCAAAAAGGCAAAAGAGCTGAGGACTAAATGGGCGAGATAATATCGGGATACGTGAGATATTCCAAATCAGGAAAATAACACTCCAATTCATTTAAACGTACACGATGTTCGTGGCGGCGCCGCATTTCGGATTCTTCACAAACCCCCTATCTCTCACCTCCACCTTCTTTATTCCCAAAAAAAACCCCCCCACATTCTCTCGCCTCTGAGGATCTCTTCTCCGTCTCTTCTTCTTTTTCTCGGGGTCGAATCTCCCGTCCCTATTGTTATTTCAACTGCCCATTAAATTCTGAAAGGAACCATAAAAAAAAAAAAAAAAGAGTCGCCTTTTTCGACGAGAAGTCTACCAAAACCGGGAAAGAGGAGAGAGAGGAGAACGTTTGAAAAAAGAAAAAAGCCTGCAGAAAGGGACGCCCAGTATCTCTCCTAGTCCAGGTTTACAAAGCAAAGACGTGTCCAACTCGCGACTCCCCAGGTTTCAACGACACCATGATTATACTCTCCCTACATAGCTGCGCACGCGACATTCCCGTCTTCCTTAGTTCTGCGCACGCGCTTCAGTTTTGGAAGATTGACTTTCGTTAGGTTTTTTTTTTTGTTTCCTCTTGAAGATTGGAGAAGAAAGGACGGAGAATTTGTGAGATGTAGCCAGCGCGAACTGGACGAGAGAAGGCGGGGGGGTTTTCGGAAGAAAGAAGGTGAGCGAGAGAGACGGGTAGCGAAGCAATCCGGAAATGCGGGCCCCACTGAACATTCGTGTCGTTTGTGAATGGAGTACTATTTTGTGACTGGGATATAATCTCTCATGCCCTAATATCACGCGTATTTTCTCACTTCCCAACCAGATGGACGCGGACGTAACATAACATGCCCAAAACTTGCCAGCAAAAAGGCCCAAAAAGGAGGGCATAAATAGAATAAATGGAAACAGCGATCTAAGTCCACGTCCGGCATCATGCTGTTCTGTCAAGTGGGACGATGGTAACGGTCGGTGTTGGCCGCCGCCGCCCCCCCTGCATGCATGGTGCGCTCCGACAGACTTTTTATTTCCCCCACAGCTTTAATTTGATGTTTTACGCATCAATTTAAGGATTTAACCCCTTCGAGTAATTGAGGCGAGCTCCAATTCCCCGCAAAATCATTGGTTGATTTTAGTCAGCTTCACGATGGAAACTCCTCCCACTCGAGAACGTGTGATTCGCGCGGGCAGCTTTGTCGAGTTTCTAGAAGGCGTTGAAAGTCGGACCCGCGTGTTCACTCTGCCCTTTCGCATTTTCCTTTCAAACCCTACTTTCACAACGACAATCGTGTCGTGGATTTCGTCGACGGAGCATCTCGCGACGCCTGTTATCCGACACCCGCAAAAGGAAAGATCGAAATTTCGATAAAATGCGCTTCTCGGGAGGTGTTGTGGGGAAATAAAAAAATTCTTATATTTTAATAAGTTTACGGGGGTAAAAAAGCCGTCTTGCACCTCTGGTCGCGTTTTGGGTTCCGTCTCTCCTTTGGTTCGTTTCTGTCAAAGTCATGGACACTAGAGACTTTTTGGGCACCTTTTGGATATCTTTGCTTCGGGTATTGAACTGTTGACGTTGACAATTGTGGGAGTTTCCAAGTTTCGAGGATTTTGAAGTTTTGAATGAATGGCAGGAACCTTCCTCGAGGGATCCTTCGTAAGACTGATGTATGTCGTGCATCGGGCATTATTAAAATGTTCGAGGCAACAAACTAGTAACTCAAAATATAAATATATATTATTACATTAATATGATTGTTTTCGCGATCCGTCAAGATTGGCTGGATGTGAGGGTTTTACCAAAGGCAAGCATAACTAAGTTAAAGGGAGTGCAGATATGTAACATTTGAAAACATCTGCAAGTGCTGATTATATGACAAAAAAAAGGTCCATTAACGACGAATACATTAATGTATTAGGAAATTGTCACTTCTGTCCTTTTTGAAATGATAAGATCTTTAGAACTGATGATAAATTAAATTTGGAAGAGATTGAATAATAACTCTCTTTTTTTCCTCTACTAGCGGCTGCTAGTAGGGGTGATCGGTTACAGGACGGGTGGTTTCCACCCTAAAAGCGAAAAATCGCTCGCTAGGGATCGATTTTGCAAAATGCAAATCATAAACCATTCACTCGTTCTATGGATTCATCGGAGAATTGAACCACTAGTCCAATTTGATTCTTGGTTGGATCCTAATTATGATTCCATCGAGCACCAAAATTAATTAAAAAAAATGAAACTAATTTCTAGCGATTGAAGAAGGAGGGCTCAACTTAGGATTTTGGCAATGCATTCCCAATGTTTGTGTTCGGTATTCTTATCGCATGAAAATTTTAAGGATAATATTTTTGCAGGCGGTAGTATTATTATAAACAATGGAGTCAAGAATCGCGAGAAAATGCAATAATAGCTGATCAACTAATTAATGCAGGTTTCGAAATGCATATATAGTGTACAACACATATCATGCATGAAATAAGTTGAGTCTGGATTTTTTTCTTTTGCTGATGGGTCTAGACTCTAGGCTGAGAAAGATAGCCTCAATTAAAAAAAAATATATTTTATATTATATAAAGGGATTGGTTCGGTTGAGCTGGTTTGATGGTTTCCACCCGAAAATCATAAACTGAATCGGTAGCCAACTCTTTTAGAAAATTGGAACCATAAATTGAACAGGTACCCGTCGGTTCCATCCAAAATCAACTGATTGGGTACGGTTTTGTCTAATTTGGGTGGATCATGATTTTTTGTTCACTCCTAATTGCTAGCTAGAAATCCGGACCTGGAGCCCAATTAATAATAAAAAAGTTCATTAATGATGAATACATTAATGTATTAGATAATTGTCGCTTTTGTTCTTTTTGAAACGATAAGATCTTTACAACATACGATAAATTAAATTTGGAAGAGACTAAATAATGGTTTTTTTTTCCTCTGGTAGTAGTTGCTAGCTGGAAATCTGGACCCCGAGCCCCATTAATAATCTTATAGCAAGATAAAAAAAAATCGAGAATGTGACAATAAAGGATTAGGGGGAAGTTAATTGTGCATCATTTGGCTCTTAGAGTCAAGGGAGGCAACTAGTGTAATTGTCAAGTAGCCATCCGATTTCGACCCACAAAAGAAAGTAGTCATCCGATCAGGTACGGACGACACTACACTAGGCCCACTGGACTCCGTCCTCCCGGTCCCACTCGCCCTTAAATTCACTGTGTCCCCCCCCCCCCCCCCCCACCCCAACCCCACGCGCTCCATCGTGCGTGCAGGTGACACTCTTTTTTGGCGTCGATTTCCTGGTCAGCGAAATACAGCATTGGCCCGGTGTCCTCGATATCACGCCTCCCATTAAAATATCACGAAAAAACAAAAAACCTATTCCGCGTTCACAATTTAATATGATGGGCTCGGTCGATATCGTCCGCAGGATCGGACCTCTGCTTGACATGCGAACCCTCGACCCAGGAATCCGACGGCCAGAAGATTTCCTTCTGGAACAGCGCGAATGAAGCGCGAGACACCGGATTCGGGGGTTGAAAATTCAACCTGTCGCAAGTTAGCTCAAGCCGCGGGAAGGACTCGTTGTCCCATTTTGACCGACGACCAAACGCCCACCCACACAGACACATTCATGTTCTCTGCCAGGGATTGATCTTCTTCTTCTTCATCTTCAGCTCCGTCTATATATAAAGTTCCTCTAGAGCCACCTCCTCAAAATGTCTCTCTTTCTCATCCTCTGGGTGCTCCAAGTTTTCTCATAAGCACATACACAGAAAAGAAAACAGCGTGCTTCTGCTTCAACAAGTGCATATAGATTCATTCTTTCGCAGTTCGATTCTCGTTCTTCAAGTTCTTGTTCGGACTCTGATCCGAGGTCTTCACTGAGGAGCATTCGATTCCGGTTTCACGTGTGATCCGGAGAGACAGAGAGCGGGCTTGACAATGGCGGCGGCATTGGCCGGGGACGACCTCATGCGGCAGACGAGCAGCCGCCGCAGCTGGCGGTCGGGGAGCGTGAGGGAGATATGGAACGCGCCGGACGTGTTCCAGCGGAGCGTCCGGCAGGTGGCGGACGACGAGGAGGAGCTCCGGTGGGCCGCCATCGAGCGGTTGCCCACCTACGACCGGATGCGGAAGGGGATACTGACCCAGGTGCGGAGCAACGGGAGGGTGGTGCAGGACGAGGTCGACGTGACGAAGCTGGGGTCGCAGGACAAGAAGGTCCTGATGGAGAACATCCTCAAAGTGGTGGAGGAGGACAACGAGAAGTTCCTGAGGAGGCTGCGGGACAGGACTGACCGGGTTGGGATCGAGATCCCGAAGATCGAAGTGAGGTTCCAGAACCTGAGTATCGAGGGGGATGCTTACGTGGGGACAAGGGCGCTCCCTACGCTGCTCAACGCTTCCTTGAATGCTATTGAGGTCGGTGTCCATGAGAATTTGCTTACTTTCTCTGATGTTTCTTTTTCATGTTCAGTTGATATTGAGTGTTGTTAAGTGAGGTATCAGTGGCAAACTCTAAAGGGTTGTAGTTAGTCAGGTAAGATTGCTTAGAGCACTAGATCAGGTAGAGGCTTTTAACTATCTTAGAGACTTTAGGAGGAACAAGTTCTTGCGAGTTTCTCGTACGTGGCTGCGATGCAGCCTTTGGCTATATCGAGTAGGCAGATTCAGAGGGCATGAGATGACCGAGGATGTAACATATGATTGCAAATATGCAGGTAAAAAGAGGATCTTTTAGTGAAATGATGCGTCTTTATTTGCTTAAGTAGGTAGAAAATATCAAACTTGATGTTATGGGAAGCTGAAAGCGGTACAGAATCAAGTGCTAACACAGCCTAAGAGCAAATCAATCTGTTTGTTTCTGTTCATGTCTTCAGGGTAACGGCAGGGTCCGATTGATTATTAGACGAAGTGAATTTTAATATATTTTTTATGCATCCTCAAGAGCAATTTCTATGTCAACAGGCAGTTATTGGGATGATCGGACTCTCTCCGTCGAAGAAGAGAGTGGTAAAGATACTTCAAGATGTCAATGGCATAATCAAACCGTCGAGGTAAACTCGCGGATCCTCGACTTGAAGATCCTGGTCTCACTGCTTGCTTAAGCGAGTGCAGCTCTACGTGCTTAATTTGGGAGCTTATGCACATGAAAATGTTCATTTTTCAGGTTGACCTTGCTTCTCGGACCTCCTGGTGCTGGAAAAACAACACTGCTACAAGCACTTGCCGGAAAGCCTGATGATGATCTCAGGGTTAGTGATGCATGTTGAATTATCTGTATGCATTTACTTGCTTGCTGTCTTCAGGTTCTCTAGTTCATAGCCTGAACTAATTTGTTCTGTTACAACGATACAGGTAACTGGAAAAATCACCTACTGTGGCCACGAATTCAAAGAGTTCGTCCCTCAAAGGACCTGCGCTTACATTAGCCAGCATGATCTTCACTATGGCGAGATGACGGTCCGCGAGACACTAGACTTTTCGGGCCGTTGCTTGGGAGTCGGAACTAGGTACGAGATGTTGGCGGAGCTTTCAAGAAGAGAGCGAGAGGCAGGGATCAAGCCGGATCCTGAGATCGATGCTTTCATGAAGGCCACTGCCATTACTGGCCAAGAAACCAGTTTGATGGCAGACTATGTCCTCAAGGTTGGTTTTGCAGAATTTGTCCATTCAATCCTGCTTCAAATTTGACGTTTCATACTATAAGCTTATGTGGTAGGCTAAATCGCAAATGTTTGTGGCAGATCCTCGGATTAGATATTTGCGCTGATATCATGGTCGGAGACGACATGAGGAGGGGTATCTCTGGTGGACAAAAGAAACGTGTCACCACAGGTGAGATGCTGGTCGGACCGGCGAAAGCGTTCTTCATGGACGAGATATCAACGGGGCTGGATAGTTCCACGACTTTTCAGATTGTGAAGTTCATGAGGCAGATGGTCCATATCATGGATGTGACCATGGTCATCGCCCTCTTGCAGCCAGCTCCCGAGACTTACGAACTCTTCGATGACATAATCTTGCTCTCGGAGGGCCAGATCGTCTACCAAGGGCCGCGAGAAAACGTCCTCGAGTTCTTTGAGTACGTGGGCTTCAAATGCCCGCGAAGAAAGGGGTTGCTGACTTTCTGCAGGAAGTGACTTCGAAGAATGACCAAGAGCAATACTGGTATAGGAAGGACCAACCTTATAGATACATCTCGGTGCCGGAATTCGTGAGGGCTTTCAATAGCTTCCATGTCGGTCAGAGCCTTCTGGAAGAGCTTAGAGTCCCTTATGACAAAAGCAGGCACACCCTGCCGCTCTGGTGAAGGACAAGTATGGAATCTCTAACATGGAACTCTTCAAAGCTTGCTTTGCCAGGGAATGGCTGCTGATGAAGCGCAGCTCTTTCGTGTACATCTTCAAGACCACTCAGATCACGATCATGGCCTTCATCGCGTTCACCGTGTTTCTCAGAACAGAAATGAAAACCGGAGAAATAAAGGACGGGGCGAGATTTTGGGGAGCTCTATTTTACAGTCTTCTGAATGTCATGTTTAATGGGATGAGCGAGCTCCGCGATGACGGTGTTCAGGCTTCCGGTGTTCTTCAAACAGAGAGATTTCTTGTTTTACCCTGCTTGGGCTTTCACGTTTCCCATTTGGGTGCTCAGAATTCCTGTCTCATTCGTTGAATCTGGAATTTGGATCATCCTCACTTACTACACCATTGGGTTTGCCCCATCTCCCATGAGGTATAAGTTGGCCCCTCCTGTTCTGGTTTATAAGCTACTGACAGTATTGCAATGAAAATAATCTCTGGTAAGTTCTCTTGCTGACAAATCTTGGTGATTTCTACTTGTGCAGGTTTTTCAAGCAATTCTTGGCTTTCTTTGGTGTGAATCAGATGGCTCTCTCTCTCTTCCGTTTCATAGCGGCTGTGGGAAGGTCACAAGTCGTCGCCAACACACTCGGTACCTTCACATTGCTTCTGGTATTCATCCTTGGCGGTTTCATTGTCGCGAAAGGTTAGAAATTGTTCTCTTTTTTGGCATTGGCATTGTCATTAAAAAAAACTGCTGATAAAGGCGTTGGGATATCTCATGTTTCACGCCTATAGTTGTTTTTGGTGATAAGCTTCTAAAAACTAATGTGCTCAATGGTGGACAGATGACATTTCAAGTTCGATGATCTGGGGTTACTATATTTCTCCCATGATGTATGGGCAAAATGCCATTGCTATCAACGAGTTCCTGTCTGATAGATGGAACAAGGTAAGTTCTCGACAAGGCTTTGGATACGATGGAGCTTCAAAAGTCTTCTGAAGATGTAACATATTGAAGTTACATCTAAATCTTACTTCTTTTGATGTCGCAGCCTATGCCCGCTGGCTCCTCTGAACCCACAGTTGGAAAGGCCCTTCTCAAGCAGAGAGGCCTTTACAGGACCGAGAGCTGGTATTGGATCAGCATCTTGGCACTTTTCACGTTCTCTATTCTTTTCAACATTCTCTTCACTCTTGCGTTGACATTCTTAAATCGTAAGTAGATGCTCTCGTCTGGTTTTCATTCTGCAAAGTAAAATGAAAATTACGTACTGATTTATGGCTTTCCGACCATATCTCAGCTCTTGGTGAAACTAAAGCAATACTTGCGGATGATGATTCGGAGAAGAGGAGACAATCTAGATCAGAAGGTATGTGACTGTTGTGGTTGGAACTGTCAACTGGATTCATGGCAAAAAAAAAATTTCTGGGATGATGCCTAAAACTGGAACTTTTTGGACAGGTACTCCTATGCAAGTAAGAAATGCCCGTCCAAACGACGGTATTGTGAGCGAAAGCAGCCAGGCTAGGAGAGGAATGGTTCTTCCTTTCCAGCCCCTTTCACTTGTCTTCAACCATGTCAATTACTATGTGGATATGCCCGCGGTAAGTCCAATCTTCCCTAATGTGAGACTTGCCAAGTTCTGTGCAGCGATGAAATGTTTGAGACATATTTATCAGAATGCAAACTGTAAAATACCTCCACCCAACGTTAGGTTCAGAAATAAATGTCTGTTTTCGCGTGCTTCAGGAAATGAAGACTCAAGGGGTTGAGGAAAGCCGACTTCAACTCCTAAGAGATGTCAGTGGAGCTTTCAGGCCAGGCGTTTTGACTGCATTGGTTGGAGTCAGTGGAGCTGGAAAGACACTGATGGATGTCTTGGCGGGAAGAAAAACTGGCGGATACATAGAA
>JAGVVM010022817.1:0-12585 GCA_019149425.1 Psidium friedrichsthalianum | reverse complement strand
TTCCTCCCGGTCCCACTCGCCCTTAAATTCACTGTGTCCCCCCCCCCCCCCCCCACCCCAAACCCACGCGCTCCATCGTGCGTGCAGGTGACACTCTTTTTTGGCGTCGATTTCCTGGTCAGCGAAATACAGCATTGGCCCGGTGTCCTCGATATCACGCCTCCCATTAAAATATCACGAAAAAACAAAAAACCTATTCCGCGTTCACAATTTAATATGATGGGCTCGGTCGATATCGTCCGCAGGATCGGACCTCTGCTTGACATGCGAACCCTCGACCCAGGAATCCGACGGCCAGAAGATTTCCTTCTGGAACAGCGCGAATGAAGCGCGAGACACCGGATTCGGGGGTTGAAAATTCAACCTGTCGCAAGTTAGCTCAAGCCGCGGGAAGGACTCGTTGTCCCATTTTGACCGACGACCAAACGCCCACCCACACAGACACATTCATGTTCTCTGCCAGGGATTGATCTTCTTCTTCTTCATCTTCAGCTCCGTCTATATATAAAGTTCCTCTAGAGCCACCTCCTCAAAATGTCTCTCTTTCTCATCCTCTGGGTGCTCCAAGTTTTCTCATAAGCACATACACAGAAAAGAAAACAGCGTGCTTCTGCTTCAACAAGTGCATATAGATTCATTCTTTCGCAGTTCGATTCTCGTTCTTCAAGTTCTTGTTCGGACTCTGATCCGAGGTCTTCACTGAGGAGCATTCGATTCCGGTTTCACGTGTGATCCGGAGAGACAGAGAGCGGGCTTGACAATGGCGGCGGCATTGGCCGGGGACGACCTCATGCGGCAGACGAGCAGCCGCCGCAGCTGGCGGTCGGGGAGCGTGAGGGAGATATGGAACGCGCCGGACGTGTTCCAGCGGAGCGTCCGGCAGGTGGCGGACGACGAGGAGGAGCTCCGGTGGGCCGCCATCGAGCGGTTGCCCACCTACGACCGGATGCGGAAGGGGATACTGACCCAGGTGCGAGCAACGGGAGGGTGGTGCAGGACGAGGTCGACGTGACGAAGCTGGGGTCGCAGGACAAGAAGGTCCTGATGGAGAACATCCTCAAAGTGGTGGAGGAGGACAACGAGAAGTTCCTGAGGAGGCTGCGGGACAGGACTGACCGGGTTGGGATCGAGATCCCGAAGATCGAAGTGAGGTTCCAGAACCTGAGTATCGAGGGGGATGCTTACGTGGGACAAGGGCGCTCCCTACGCTGCTCAACGCTTCCTTGAATGCTATTGAGGTCGGTGTCCATGAGAATTTGCTTACTTTCTCTGATGTTTCTTTTTCATGTTCAGTGATATTGAGTGTTGTTAAGTGAGGTATCAGTGGCAAACTCTAAAGGGTTGTAGTTAGTCAGGTAAGATTGCTTAGAGCACTAGATCAGGTAGAGGCTTTTAACTATCTTAGAGACTTTAGGAGGAACAAGTTCTTGCGAGTTTCTCGTACGTGGCTGCGATGCAGCCTTGGCTATATCGAGTAGGCAGATTCAGAGGGCATGAGATGACCGAGGATGTAACATATGATTGCAAATATGCAGGTAAAAAGAGGACCTTTTAGTGAAATGATGCGTCTTTATTTGCTTAAGTAGGTAGAAAATATCAAACTTGATGTTATGGAAGCTGAAAAGCGGTACAGAATCAAGTGCTAACACAGCCTAAGAGCAAATCAATCTGTTTGTTTCTGTTCATGTCTTCAGGGTAACGGCAGGGTCCGATTGATTATTAGACGAAGTGAATTTAATATATTTTTTATGCATCCTCAAGAGCAATTTCTATGTCAACAGGCAGTTATTGGGATGATCGGACTCTCTCCGTCGAAGAAGAGAGTGGTAAAGATACTCAAGATGTCAATGGCATAATCAAACCGTCGAGGTAAACTCGCGGATCCTCGACTTGAAGATCCTGGTCTCACTGCTTGCTTAAGCGAGTGCAGCTCTACGTGCTTAATTTGGGAGCTTATGCACATGAAAATGTTCATTTTTCAGGTTGACCTTGCTTCTCGGACCTCCTGGTGCTGGAAAAACAACACTGCTACAAGCACTTGCCGGAAAGCCTGATGATGATCTCAGGGTTAGTGATGCATGTTGAATTATCTGTATGCATTTACTTGCTTGCTGTCTTCAGGTTCTCTAGTTCTTAGCTGAACTAATTTGTTCTGTTACAATGATACAGGTAACTGGAAAAATCACCTACTGTGGCCACGAATTCAAAGAGTTCGTCCCTCAAAGGACCTGCGCTTACATTAGCCAGCATGATCTTCACTATGGCGAGATGACGGTCCGCGAGACACTAGACTTTTCGGGCCGTTGCTTGGGAGTCGGAACTAGGTACGAGATGTTGGCGGAGCTTTCAAGAAGAGAGCGAGAGGCAGGGATCAAGCCGGATCCTGAGATCGATGCTTTCATGAAGGCCACTGCCATTACTGGCCAAGAAACCAGTTTGATGGCAGACTATGTCCTCAAGGTTGGTTTTTGCAGAATTTGTCCATTCAATCCTGCTTCAAATTTGACGTTTCATACTATAAGCTTATGTGGTAGGCTAAATCCCAAAATGTTTGTGGCAGATCCTCGGATTAGATATTTGCGCTGATATCATGGTCGGAGACGACATGAGGAGGGGTATCTCTGGTGGACAAAAGAAACGTGTCACCACAGGTGAGATGCTGGTCGGACCGGCGAAAGCGTTCTTCATGGACGAGATATCAACGGGGCTGGATAGTTCCACGACTTTTCAGATTGTGAAGTTCATGAGGCAGATGGTCCATATCATGGATGTGACCATGGTCATCGCCCTCTTGCAGCCAGCTCCCGAGACTTACGAACTCTTCGATGACATAATCTTGCTCTCGGAGGGCCAGATCGTCTACCAAGGGCCGCGAGAAAACGTCCTCGAGTTCTTTGAGTACGTGGGCTTCAAATGCCCGCGAAGAAAGGGGGTTGCTGACTTTCTGCAGGAAGTGACTTCGAAGAATGACCAAGAGCAATACTGGTATAGGAAGGACCAACCTTATAGATACATCTCGGTGCCGGAATTCGTGAGGGCTTTCAATAGCTTCCATGTCGGTCAGAGCCTTCTGGAAGAGCTTAGAGTCCCTTATGACAAAAGCAGGGCACACCCTGCCGCTCTGGTGAAGGACAAGTATGGAATCTCTAACATGGAACTCTTCAAAGCTTGCTTTGCCAGGGAATGGCTGCTGATGAAGCGCAGCTCTTTCGTGTACATCTTCAAGACCACTCAGATCACGATCATGGCCTTCATCGCGTTCACCGTGTTTCTCAGAACAGAAATGAAAACCGGAGAAATAAACGACGGGCGAGATTTTGGGGAGCTCTATTTTACAGTCTTCTGAATGTCATGTTTAATGGGATGAGCGAGCTCGCGATGACGGTGTTCAGGCTTCCGGTGTTCTTCAAACAGAGAGATTTCTTGTTTTACCCTGCTTGGGCTTTCACGTTTCCCATTTGGGTGCTCAGAATTCCTGTCTCATTCGTTGAATCTGGAATTTGGATCATCCTCACTTACTACACCATTGGGTTTGCCCCATCTCCCATGAGGTATAAGTTGGCCCCTCCTGTTCTGGTTTATAAGCTACTGACAGTATTGCAATGAAAATAATCTCTGGTAAGTTCTCTTGCTGACAAATCTTGGTGATTTCTACTTGTGCAGGTTTTTCAAGCAATTCTTGGCTTTCTTTGGTGTGAATCAGATGGCTCTCTCTCTCTTTCGTTTCATAGCGGCTGTGGGAAGGTCACAAGTCGTCGCCAACACACTCGGTACCTTCACATTGCTTCTGGTATTCATCCTTGGCGGTTTCATTGTCGCGAAAGGTTAGAAATTGTTCTCTTTTTTGGCATTTGGCATTGTCATTAAAAAAACTGCTGATAAAGGCGTTGGGATATCTCATGTTTCACGCCTATAGGTTGTTTTTGGTGATAAGCTTCTAAAAACTAATGTGCTCAATGGTGGACAGATGACATTTCAAGTTCGATGATCTGGGGTTACTATATTTCTCCCATGATGTATGGGCAAAATGCCATTGCTATCAACGAGTTCCTGTCTGATAGATGGAACAAGGTAAGTTCTCGAGAAGGCTTTGGATACGATGGAGCTTCAAAAGTCTTCTGAAGATGTAACATATTGAAGGTTACATCTAAATCTTACTTCTTTTGATGTCGCAGCCTATGCCCGCTGGCTCCTCTGAACCACAGTTGGAAAGGCCCTTCTCAAGCAGAGAGGCCTTTACAGGACCGAGAGCTGGTATTGGATCAGCATCTTGGCACTTTTCACGTTCTCTATTCTTTTCAACATTCTCTTCACTCTTGCGTTGACATTCTTAAATCGTAAGTAGATGCTCTCGTCTGGTTTTCATTCTGCAAAGTAAAATGAAAATTACGTACTGATTTATGGCTTTCCGACCATATCTCAGCTCTTGGTGAAACTAAAGCAATACTTGCGGATGATGATTCGGAGAAGAGGAGACAATCTAGATCAGAAGGTATGTGACTGTTGTGGTTGGAACTGTCAACTGGATTCATGGCAAAAAAAAAAAAAAAAATTTCTGGGATGATGCCTAAAACTGGAACTTTTTGGACAGGTACTCCTATGCAAGTAAGAAATGCCCGTCCAAACGACGGTATTGTGAGCGAAAGCAGCCAGGCTAGGAGAGGAATGGTTCTTCCTTTCCAGCCCCTTTCACTTGTCTTCAACCATGTCAATTACTATGTGGATATGCCCGCGGTAAGTCCAATCTTCCCTAATGTGAGACTTGCCAAGTTCTGTGCAGCGATGAAATGTTTGAGACATATTTATCAGAATGCAAACTGTAAAATACCTCCACCCAACGTTAGGTTCAGAAATAAATGTCTGTTTTCGCGTGCTTCAGGAAATGAAGACTCAAGGGGTTGAGGAAAGCCGACTCCAACTCCTAAGAGATGTCAGTGGAGCTTTCAGGCCAGGCGTTTTGACTGCATTGGTTGGAGTCAGTGGAGCTGGAAAGACCACACTGATGGATGTCTTGGCGGGAAGAAAAACTGGCGGATACATAGAAGGAAGCATAACCGTTTCCGGTTATCCCAAGAACCAAGCCACTTTTGCTCGAGTGAGCGGTTACTGTGAGCAGAATGACATTCACTCGCCGTATGTCACTGTTTACGAGTCTCTCCTATACTCAGCTTGGCTTCGTCTCTCTAAAGACGTAAACAGGCAACCAGGAAGGTACGTAACTGCGATACTATCTTCTTCATCAACATCTCCTTCAAGCAAGTAAATGGACCTGGTGGAGATTATGACTAAACGCGACTTTTCTTGGTTATGCAGATGTTTGTTGAGGAAGTCATGGATTTGGTTGAGCTTCATCCGTTGAGGAATGCTCTAGTTGGGCTTCCAGGAGTTGATGGACTCTCGACTGAGCAGAGGAAGAGGCTCACGATAGCCGTCGAGCTGGTTGCTAATCCCTCGATTATCTTCATGGATGAGCCCACATCAGGTCTCGATGCCAGAGCAGCTGCAATTGTCATGCGTACTGTGAGAAACACCGTAGATACTGGGCGTACTGTTGTGTGCACGATTCACCAACCGAGCATAGACATTTTTGAGGCTTTTGATGAGGTACGGCTAGGATAATTGAACTCTGTGGTCCTTTCATGTTTTTTCAGGATTATCTCTTCAAGATATGCCTGAGCTGATGATGTGAGTTCTTCTTGCAGCTTCTCCTGATGAAAAGAGGAGGGCAAGTCATTTATACAGGGCCTCTTGGTGAACAGTCTAAAAAGCTCGTCGAATATTTTGAGGTGCTTATCTCATATCTTCAATTAAGAAACCTGCGTGACTGCATGACTGTACCTACCAATGAGGCTATGTAGTTTAACTGAATAGAGCTTGATGTCTGAAAAACCAATCGCAGGCTATTCCCGGCGTTCCCAAGATCAATGAAGGCTACAATCCTGCAACATGGATGTTGGATGTCACTGCTACTTCAGTCGAAGCTCAACTGGACGTTGACTTTGCAGAAATCTATGCCAATTCTGACCTCTATAGGTGAGAGAAGTGCGCTCCTTGTAGTTTCTTCAAATTCCAATCATGAATGTGCACTTAACTCGGCGTCTCAATCCCCCTTTTTGTTTTTTTTTTCAGGAGAAACCAGGAGCTCATCAAAGAGCTGAGCACTCCAGAGCCCGGTTCAAAAGACCTTTACTTCCCCACCAAATACTCCCAGGGCTTCCTAACTCAATGCCATGCTTGCTTCTGCAAACAGAACTGGTCCTACTGGAGGAACTCCCGGTATAATGCCATTCGTTTCTTCATGACGATCGTCATTGGTGTTATGTTTGGCCTCATTTTCTGGAACAAAGGAGACGTAATGTAAGCACAAACTATCACATTCGAGATGTCATTTTCTTTTTGCAAAAGTCAAGCCGCTACTATTACCTTAAGAGTGTTCGCTCACATGATGTTTCCGTGTCTTTTATCTCGATAGATATACACAACAAGATCTGCTCAATCTACTCGGTGCCACCTATTCTGCTGTTCTCTTCCTTGGAGCCACTAATGCTGCAGCAGTCCAATCTGTTGTGGCAATCGAAAGAACAGTTTTCTACCGTGAACGAGCAGCTGGGATGTATTCAGAGTTGCCTTATGCGTTTGCTCAGGTACGATTCCTTCTGTCCATTTGGGATAATTAGAATCTCATTCATTTGATCACAGTTGTATTTTCTTGTTCTGTTGTTGATTGGTGTGCTTTGTGTATCAGGTGGCTATCGAAACAATCTATGTGGCAGTTCAGACAGTTATTTATTCCCTCATTCTCTACTCGATGATCGGTTACGAGTGGAAGGTCGACAAGGTGTTGTACTTCTACTACTTCATATTCATGTGCTATACCTACTTCTCCATGTACGGCATGATGGTGGTCGCGCTCACCCCTGGCCACCAGATCGCTGCCATCACAATGTCCTTCTTCCTCAACTTCTGGAACTTGTTTTCGGGCTTCCTCATTCCCCGACCTGTAAGTCACCTTACCCGGTCCCAATTTAGTCTCCATTCATTTTTCCGTTGAGAACATCATCTTCTTTGGGGAACATGTCATACTAATGCTACAAGTGCTTTATTATTGCAGCTGATCCCTGTGTGGTGGAGATGGTACTACTGGTGCTCGCCCGTCGCTTGGACCATCTACGGCATTTTCGCATCCCAGATTGGCGACAAGAAGTCGCCCATTGCGCTAGATGGGAGCCCATCAGTGCCCGTGGATGTATTCCTGAAGGAGAGCCTGGGATTCGATCACAGCTTCCTGGTGCCTGTGGTTTTGGCCCATATCGGTTGGGTCTTGGGATTTTTCTTCATCTTCGCCTACGGTATCAAGTTCCTTAACTTCCAGAGGAGATGAGAAACTGCATCTTGTTTCGAACAAGTAGAAATTTTTGAGCTTTTCACTCATAGGACTGCTGACTGTATAGCAATATGGTCAAATACATATGGAGATGAGCAGAAAACTGTTCCTCCTCTCTTTCCTTCCCAGTACAATTCTTTCTTCCTCGGTAAGTTTGCTTGGTTTGATTTCTCAATTTTTGTTTCTGTGATATTGTGGTATGTATAGTTCTTTTTATCCTTGCAAGTCTGCTGTTGTACCATTATATGTGAGAATGAAGAATAAAAGTCCTTTACTTCGCAAGTACATTCTACCACTCTCTTTCTTTCTCCGCTTTGATACCATGCAAAGTTTCGGGGGAAAAGTTTCAAATTTTCTGATGAAAGATTGAATATTTGGAATCCAAGCAAACATTCGTGCAACAAAGACAACGCCGATGCAATTCCTACTCATGAAAACTTATCGCCACCTTCTACACCAGCCAAACAAGATCAAAAGAAGGATAAGAGTCTCTAACGACACGTGTATTTACATCTTCAACAACTAACAGAGAAAGAACATCATAGACTACGCAACAACATTTGCCCATAGGAAGACGGCACAGAAGAAACCCGAAAAACTCGAAACAAGCTGGGAACAGGAATAAGTATCATCTGTTCACGCGAATCAACAATGAAAAATGCTGGATCCATGTGGTGTAATGAAAGCGAATGTCGCAAATTCTGGTGGATTCTTCTTTCCTTTTGCATCTGATTTTTCTTCTCTGAACAACAAGGCTGTACATCCCATGCAATCTCGACCTCTAAGCCGCGTCCGCTAAAACCTTCGTCTGCATCCCCCTGAAGTTCCAATGCAACTTCCTCACCTTCAATACAAGCTCCTTCCCGATATAAACGTACAACACAGTACACTTCTCCAGAACCTCCGTCTCCATTCCTCTGCATTGTATCAGCACATCTTTGAATGGCCCTTTTGCAGTGACGCGAGCCTTGATGCCATGGAGCCTTCCGTTTTTCGCAGGACAATGAACACTCTGCTCGCGATAGGAGAGTTAAATCGAGCTCTTGGAACACCGAGGAACACTGTTCCGGGACGTCCCCAAGAAGGAATGCTGCTT
Organism: Psidium friedrichsthalianum; assembly: GCA_019149425.1. Classification (NCBI taxonomy): domain Eukaryota; kingdom Viridiplantae; phylum Streptophyta; class Magnoliopsida; order Myrtales; family Myrtaceae; genus Psidium; species Psidium friedrichsthalianum. The sequence continues at coordinate 4,105 of JAGVVM010022817.1, read as the reverse complement.
GTGAGTCCGCCAGGACCAGAAGGGCGAACCTGTCGACGGGTTCCCGTCCCGTGTCATAATACTTAACTCGGGAGAAATCGCAGGCCACTGCTATTTGGGAGCTCTCGTACTTAGTTAGTTCTTGCCTCTGTTCTGGTCAGAGACGCAGGGGTTTATGCAGACTTTGTACCTAAAGAGAGTTGATGGGTCCTCGCCGCCAATGACGTGAAGACTAACAAGAAGTTGGCGGCGACTGGTGGGTGTTGCGTGCCAGGAGAGGGTGGTGGTGATTGAGAAGTGCGGTTTCGTAAACCCAGTTGTTTCGAGTTCGAAGTGAAGTAGGAGGAGCAAGAGAAGTAATATGATGATCCCAGTCGGAGGAAGCGGGAAAAAGAGGAACAAGAGAAGCCGAAGCATCTGGAAGCAAAGGAGAGATGGAGGCGCTTCTTGAAGCCGGAGTGCGAGATAAAGGATTGAAGACAGCGACCGCGCTGGCATCCTTGCAGAAGCGAGAAAACTTGCGTTTCATCGTCGATGTCTGAAGTTTTTCTTGCAGAAATTGAGAGAGAGAGAGAGACGAATCAGGGGAGCTGGGAGAAGCTATGTTATATAGAGAAGAGAGACTCCTGAAGAAGTATTATGTTATTTCAAAATCTTATCCTGAGGATCATCTCTTAATTAACAAGAATTTAACTGGGCTTCACGGACAGCTTCGAAACGCTAACTGCTTATAGCAGAAGGTTAGTAACGAACTTTTGAATCTTAGATAGCTGTCGGAGAGTCAAAGGACGATGTCCACTCTCCATGGGCGGCCCACATTCACTCTTAATCGGAGACTAATCATTAAACATGAACTTGGTGGGTCCCACGAAAGTCCGAAACTCAGTTTAGCATATGTGTTCCATCGGTCGGCTCGACACGGCTAACATGCGAAGATATGAACTCGATTTGAATCCAAATAGATGTCAATAGTGCGTTGTTTCGCGAAAAAATAAGCGAAAAAATGATCGTTTATATTGCTTATAAAAAAAATAAATTAAAATTTCTTTCATTACCTACGAAAATAGTTAGACATGTATTGTTATTGATGATAAAAATATGTTTTGTTGACTAATTTTTTAAATTAATATAAGCAATTTTTTTTGAAAAATAATTTTTTAAATCGCTAATTTTTCGCAAAACAAATGCAGCCTAAGGCATTATTTGTTTCGTGAAAAATAAATGAGTTGAAAAATATTATCCTTAAAACTGATCATTTGTATCGCTTGAAATATTAGTTAACGAAAAATGTTTATGTTATCAACAACAATGCCTTAAATATTTTGATAGGCAATAAAAATATCCTATGATCATTTTATTTCTGGAAGTGATACAAGCAATTATTTTAATAAAAATTTTCAAATCATTCATTTATTGCCAAATAAGCACATCCAAAACTTATAACGCAACGTTTGGCAATAATCTATCAAATTAGTGAGTACTCGCGTTAGATTAGATCCAACAACTTTGGGGGATCAAATGATTGACGATTGGATTTACCCACTTGCTTGTAACTTCATGTTCAAGTTCTCTCCTTTTCCGCAGATGAGTTGCGAACTTAGCTGGGAAGTGAGGGCCAGGTCACTTTTTCTGGTTCTTTCCTTTACTTAATGCAGAACAAGCTATGATCTGTTATTGACTATGTCTTTCGTTTTCATTGTCTAAGGTCAATAATAGACCCCAACTTGAAATTTTCCTCTAGTGACTTCTGGAGGTGGGTTGGAAAAAGCATGTTCATCTTGTATCGTCAGCTCTTATGAAATTCTGCAAATTCTGAACTGAAATTGCAAATTTTGAGTCATGATTAGTAAATTTACAATTTTTCCCATGGGTTGTTCAAGAATTGGAAATGGATTAAGTCATTTTAATGAGTATACTTCACCTTCTTTGTCCTTGTAATAAAATCATAAAAACTATTCAATTTGAATCGGGAACAGTGAATAATATGAGAAAATTACCAAAAAAAATTGTAAATCTATTACAATTATCAATTTAGACCTAATATTTTTTTGGCTAATTGAGTTTTAAACCTTTTACATTTGTGCCAATTTAATCCATCCAGCCAACTTTGGTCGGCCGGCGCTAACGTGACATATTTAATAATATTTTACTATTTTATGCATTATTTACTTTTTTATTTTCAGTTCTTTTTCTTCTCCTTCTTGCTTTGGCTGATTCGACAATGGGCTAGAGCTGATGACAAGTGAGGCTGAGCCTCGCTTAGCCATGAAGTCTCGCCCAGCCGTGCTGATTGGCACAAATATAAAAGGTTTACTATTCAATTAGCAAAAAAAGGTTTGAGATTGAATTGACACAATTACAATAAATTTATGATTTTTTTTATCAATTTTTCCCAAATAATCTAATCCAACACGGGATGTCGAAATGTGTTAATAGATTATGGGATTTGTAAAATCGTCCGCAACTTCAACTGGAAAAGACCTAGGTATATCTCATCTTTTCTCTCTTTATATGTAAGCACATGCCTCCTTTTCTGCAATAGAATTTTTTGATGTTATTTAGTTTGAGTTTGAGAAATAATACTAGGGGTGATCGGCTCCCGATCCGGTCCGGTTCCCCTCAAGAACCGGGAACCGGACTGGTGGTTTCGGTTCTCAATTTGTCGGAACCAAGAACTGGACCAACCATCCTGGGAACCGGGCCAGACCGGACCAACAAATGGATCGGATCGGACCGAACCGAACAAAAAAAATTGTAACCCAAATTACTCTCTAATTATTGAAATCAATAACGTTATAAAACTTCAACGTCTATATAAAATGACTTCCCAATAGCAAAAAATAAGAAGCCCAAGGAGCCGAAAGAAATTTACAGACCAAATTAGAAATTTTTTTTTTAAAAAGGACCGGTCCAATTCGGGCGGTCCGGTCCGGTCCTAAGAACCAGGAACCGGGAACCGGATCACCCGCTCACTAGTTTCAATTTTAAGAACCGGGAACTGGACCGGACCTCTATAGAAACGGAAACCGGACCACCGGTCTCGGTCTGGTCCGGTCAGTCCAATTTGCTCACCCCTAAATAATACCTAAATTTGATTTGGTTTGCCATCCTCCTAAATTGGACAAAAATTAAGGCGAGCCTTTAGCTACTTCTACCGTACTTTTTCATTTTTAAGTCGAGTAAAGAACTCAGAATATGTCAAGACTATACTAGTGAGCCTCTTTACAGAGCTTTGCACAGAATCAACTACATCATATACAAAGTGTATTTGAATCAAACATTGGTCCAGGTCCACAGTATCTGTCTCTTTGAGGTTGAAAACCTCGCCGAGTTCATAGTAGATAAAGGTTAAAAAGGTTCAAACCTGTCTCGTTGACAAGGAGAGCCAGTGCCGATATAGTATTGTTGACACCTAAATTTTGAACATTTTTATCATTAATTTTTCATAAAATTAGGGACTAACTTAGTTCCTAGCAAAAATATTCAAATCATTTCGCATATTAAATTGGACCGGCGGCTCCTGAGCTCGAGCATCCGTATCTAATTGGACTAAGCTCGTAGTTGTCAAAGTAACTTGGTGGCCGGAAGTACACGTGAGGTGCACATGGATTTGGAAGGATTGCGTGGAGTGAAGGCGCCATCTTTTGAACTGAACGCATGAACGTGGACAGGAAGAGAATGAATATAATCGCGTGAACCAAGGGGAAAGTAGGCCTCATTTGAAGGCTCGTGACCTTAGCTTTCTCAAGTTAACTTCGTCGCGGACTATTTGAGGCTGAATATCCAGAAGAAATTGATGTGCAATTAATTCAATATCATCGCGATGGCCTTGCTAAGGATAAAAGATTTAACGGGCAGTGTACTTTGGCAGTTGAAGATACAAAAATCCAGGTTTTTGCCATATACGCACCCACTAGAATCTCGTCAACAGTGTGGATTGATTTGGTTGAGCAAGGATACGGATATCAGCTGATTTTTGGCAAAACTTTGTTAAGCTGCAGCAAGAACCCGAGATAAGTCCGTTGAGCAAAGCGAAGATAAGAGCTGAGCAGAGTATAAGCCGGTTCTGTTGAGAGATACCAGCTGGATGTTGAGCAAAAGCAGGGATTTTGAGGCAAGTTCATTT
>JAGVVM010022814.1:0-12168 GCA_019149425.1 Psidium friedrichsthalianum | reverse complement strand
AATGATTGCATGGTTATTATTGGATATGGAATGGAATTGTGCTAATCATGGAGGTGATTGCCATGAGTGTTATTAAATATGGAAATTTAGGAAAAAAATAGTGTGCGTAAACCATTTACTTCACATAAATATTGTAAGAAGGATTGAAAACTGTATCATTTGCTTGCATTAAATAAATGATGATGTGCCACATTCATGAAGAAAAGCAACGATGTAGGGGCTTGAAGTGACAATGTAAGTTCTTATAATTGCTCACAATAACATGACATGTGGTATGCCTTTATAACACAAAAAGTGATATACTTAAGGCTATGACATAGACGTCGTTCACTTATAAATGACAAGAAATGTTATGCTATTGTCTATGTGAAGTAACGACGTGCTCGGACCAGAAGTCCCGATGGGAGAGTTGAGAAATAGAAAGCCCAAAAGTGAAAAGAAAGAATGCTTATTGCATTTAGTGAGGTTTATGCTTGATAATATAATTAATGTATACTTGATTATGCCTGAATAATGGATCTTAGGACATCTTTGTGATTTACGACATCAGGTGTTAAACTTTTACTCCATCTTAAAGTTAGTAATTTTATCTATTGGGATGTGTGTTCATCCCTTTATTCATCCAAGAAATTAGTATGGCGGGCTTGTGCCTCGGCTTGGTCATAGGATTGGACTATGGTAAATGGGATGTAATATGCACTAATTCAGGGACCACATTTACTAGATAAAGTCAATAGTATGGGTGAATGCAAGTCAGTCACAACGGATTCAATTAAGTTTGTTGCATGGTATATAAAATTAGATGGACGATTGTATGGACCTCTGTCAGGATTTGATGGGTCCCCTAGTTTTTACGAAGGGAGATCTCAACTAGAGGTTGAAATGCCATAGAGTCCTAACTAGGACAATATACAAAAGTTGTGAAAGTATGGTTGATAGGCCTAAGGGCCAAGATGTTGGAATGAGAAGTTTAGTATTTGTGTGTGTAAGTGATGGGAGAAGTTGTGAGTTGATCCCTTCCTTTTCCCTCGAACTTTATTGTGTAGAATGTTATGGGTAAGAAAATATATATTTCAAAGGCAGAAAGCAATTTAGTCATAAAAGGTTTCCGGCCCTATTGAGATGTTCATGATTCAAGGTTTTGGTTGCTCCTTATTCGGTGTCAAATAATTTGAGCCACTTTTTTTTACAAGATTATCGATAAAAATGATAAAGTATAATTAGAATTGAAGGGGATTGTCCTGGGATGCACATCAATTCTTTGGTAGAGCCAAACAGTGCATAGTCTTAGTTCCAACTACTCACAATCCACAAAGACTATGAGTTTCACTAGATGTTTATGTTCTGCATTTTTACGAGCACAATATGAAAATTATTTTTGCACCAGAAAAACCTGCTTTTGCAAGATGGTCTTTGCCTACTATGACGTGGAAATAATTAATGGGAAGCAAAAAGGGGCCTAAAGAGATTCGAATGCTAGACTATTCAAAGTCCCTTCGAGTTTAGATAAGAATTTGCGGTAGAGAGAAGAATGTGTTAGTTGCACCCTACTCTACATGTCATATTGAAGAGTACATGAGCCTATTTATAAACTTCATTAGAAGACTATATAAGGTAACAAGAAAAATATTATCCAATTATAATCAGTCAGGGATATGTACAATCAATGTTAATAAATGTGAAAATCATGAGATATATGGAGATGAAGAAATTCATATTATCTCTAGGGTTAATACTATGAAAATCTCAAACTGTACTAATTTTAAAAATTTATCATTCTAACTATTTTTTTTATACCAACAAAAAATCATAAACTGGTATATCTGCAATAAATTTCCTCTAATGAATTTTTTTTTACCACAAAAAATCTAATTTGGTACACATGTGACAAATTTACCATTCGTTAAATTGGGTAATTTCTCGAAAAATTTAAACTAATACATCAATGATAAATAAGTGTAAAACATCAAACTAGTACAGCCTCAAACTGTCACATGTCTCCAATTTATCAATTTGACATTTAGATTCAATAAACATTAACGGATGATAATTTGTCAAGGTAGTACTGAGTTTAAGGTATATTTTGTCACTAGTTGTACCAGTTTAGAGTTTTTTTGTGGGTAAAAAAATAGTTTGGGATAAATTTAATTACGGTTTACCAGTTTAGCATTTTTGTGGTATTAACTTTATCTCTAGCATTCCCTTCAGCTCAAACTTACTTAAAGGAGTCAATTGGGTTGTGAATTAGAGATGATCGGTTTCTGGGCAGGTAATTTTGTTGGGTGTCTCTTTTTGGGGCTAACGCTGCAATATAGAGGGAGTGAATAAGTTGTTTCAAACTTTTCCAGACAAAGTAAAAAATAGAAGGCGAAAAGAAAAAGATCTGGGTGGGCAAATATTTTGCGCAACAATATCTGAGTGTGTGGCAAACTAAAATTAATGACTTAAAAAAGATGCAACACACTAGATTAATATTAGTAGTTCGGCTTATACTCAGCTTATTTCCACTTCACACAACTAACAGCCCCAACAAAGGCTAAATGCACTGAGTAAATTACTCACAAGTTACAAATAATCCTGAGCTTATCTTTCCCACGATAGATCACACTTCTTGATACAATTACACTCTTAAGTGTATATTGATTTTGCACTTAAGGCTACAGATGATTACATGATATTTCTTTTATTTATGCTTTTAAACTAGAACCACTTCTAGAGCACTTTGGATATTCAATCCCTTCGAAATGGTTAGCTCTTCATTTGCCTTCATGACGCCTCTTTTTAAAGCCTTTAGCATACTAGCTTTTAAACCCTTCAGAGAAGCAAAAAGAGTCATTGGACTTACGATGGACACACTTGGTCCTCATGCAGAAAGCAGCTTTCCTTCCAGTCGATTGGCTTGGCCGCTAAATATTTCCAGGACTATACTCCAAAGCTAGAACATCTGTCTTAGTAAGAAAATTTCGTCTGTTGCAATACTCCGGAGACATTATCCACTGCATTCCATTGGACGCACACATCAGAGTCAATTACCCAGATAATGCCGCTAAAAATGCATCAGAAATATGGAAAATATGGAGTAGGCTGAGAACTTCGAAAGGCCTTACTAAATCCCCGTCTACGCATTTCGTCTTCCTCTAGAATTGATCTCCTCTAAAGCCCTACCATTCCAAAATCTGATATCTTTGGGTTCATCTCACATCCATCAACCACTTCTAGGCTTTCAGATGCTGATGAATTATTCTCAATTGGAGTCCCTCGATGTAGATATAAAAGTCCCCTTGCAACACCCATGCAATGAATGGAACCGCCTGCCTCCACACGAGAGAATTAACCTGCTATGTTACCCACAAGTTTTTTCGGGAGGGCCCAAATCACCATAGGAATTCACAATCAAAACTGCAAACTAACTTGAAACAGGATCAATCCTATCTGCATAGAAATGTCCGAAGTAATCAACTACGTTTTGAGACTAAGTTGAGGTGCTAGGAACAAACCAAATATTAAGGAGTTGAGGCTTCCATTCGGCATATATTCATATACTAGCATCCTTTCCTCTCCATCAATACAGCACCCCAATAGCTTGACAAGATTTCGGTGTTGAAGCCTCGCAATCAACAAGACTTCATTCTTGAACTCATCAGAACCCTGTCTTGAGTTCTGCGACAGTCTCTTGACAGCTATTTGAACTCCATCAGACATGAGACCCTGCGATATTTATGTATGTTCATCGTTTAGGAGAACTATTCAAAATGATGAAGCTGAAATCATTATATCCATGACTAGTTTGACAAGTACATATCCAAATCTTCTCTTCTTATATGGGGCCATCATAGTATTTTTTTTTTTTTACTGCTTTGGAATGAAGGGCGGTCAGATGAATGAACCCCGGAGCTTGTATGAGAGTTGCCGAGCTTAAATACCCTTTTTAACTTCTATTCTGATGGACTGACCTCCTTTTTGAGGAGGCACCTCTTCTCACTTTCTTGTCATTGGGATAGATAAATTCTTATAGGTGCAGCCAATATCCATAGAACCAACATCCAACATCCATATTCATAGATAGTAATACTGAAAAGGTCCTTACCTTATACACGGGACCAAAACCGCCCTCTCCGATTTTATTGAGAGATGAAAAGCTATTAGTCGCTTTAGTAATGTCTTCCAAGTCTAGTATAGGCAGCTCCAAGTTGTCTTCGCTCCCAGCTTGCCCCTCCGATATTTTCCCTGCCAAAAATAGTTGAAGACTTGCGTAAGGGAGAGACTTTTGCAGTATATCAGCTCGAAGTTGCTCGATCCAGTTCGGTGAAGTTCTAACAGCAATGAGCTTAAGTTGATCCATTGGCTAGTTTAAATGCTCATATGGATAAGGCTCCAATTTATTGCTGCAACGATACCAATGAAGTGCTGATTCTCGCACTCTTACAAAGTTGAGCATGAAAGATGCCCCATAGCACAATGTTTGAAAGTCCCTCGGGGAAACTGAACCGGCTGCACTAGAGATTATAAACCAAGGTCAATTTTTGCTGAGGAAGAAAGAAATTTTACCTGGACGTTCTTTCATTCTCCTCCTCCAGAAACAAAGTAGCAAAAGAATCGCTAGAGAGAGTGATGCGGCGACTACTGCCACCACCAACCACAATTTCCACTTATGATTGCCTACGACCCACAGTGTAAGAAAAATTTCAGGAGCTGATTGGGAGGCAAGATGGAGACAAGAATGTAACTTCACTGAATTTTGAATGTGTACCTAGGTCTGAATCCATGACCCGGATGAAAACATTCTGATTGCCGTTTGGTTGGATGAGCTTTCTGATGTCGAGAAGATCTCCGTACCAAAGCAGACACCCGCTTCCCTTCCCGACAATGTCCGTATGGGTATATGCGGTGCAAGTACAATTTTTCTGGCACATGGCTTTACATTCATCGAGGTTCATGCTCGTGTTCACCTCATAACTCAACATATCAGGAACCTTCACGCCCTCGAGCTTCTCGAACCCTTCTCCTTTAGGACAATTCAAGGGCTTCTTCTTAACACATCCACTGGACCAAACGTACACCGTCCATTCCTGCGGCGATTTTGGGGTGTACCCAGTCAGGCAGCTGCATATCTGGGCATCACCAATCGTGCACACAGCGTTAGGCCCACATTTTGCATACCCGTCACAGGCATCGTTCGGCAACTCATATATGACTTTCCACTGCGTGTTATTGTTCCAGACACAGCGTTGAAGCGTGCCAGAGTGGCTGAGCACGGCCCTTGTGATGGTGGATTCGCTGTTGAGTTGATAGGTGTAGTACACTTCTTGAGCGGTCGTCACGAACTCGGGGTTGATGATCGCATTCGGGTGCATGGGCATTCCGCTGAACTGGATACCATCCCATGGCCCGCTTCGTTCAATTACCGAAGCACCCCTGCGAAGGAACTTCTGGGGCAGTCCCGGAGTTCGACTGCGTATGTGATGTCTCCTGTTGAAGGATCGTCCCAATCCCTCCAAGAAGTGAGTTGCCGATTCAAACCGATCCTCAGATCCCATCCTAGCTTCATCCCCGCGAGCAACGTATCGGAAGGATGGTCGAAACTCTGCCACAGGAAATTCCCCGAACTGATATTACTTTCATCTGTCAGGACTAGATTCCCGGAGTCAAGGAGCTGCGCAGCCACGTTACCGGAAGTCACATTCGCTGGGTTCGTCGACCAAACAGCTCTTCCTGCTCCATCGACGATGACTAGATTCCCCCTGTCCCAATCTGCAGAACTCCCGACGAGTCGTTGACTGGATCATCTCTATTCGCGACCCAGACAATGGTCTTCACCGGGATGTTGTAGAACCATACCCCGACATACCGGTTAGACGAATTTCCAGGGCTGAAGAATCCGAGTTCGAACGTTGCTCCCGCCGAAACAAGGGTCTCGTTATCTCTCACCGGCTGAGACAGAGTTATTGTGTCGGCAGATCTGCTGAGTTCTGCTGCCGTTGAGAGCAAGGTGATGAAGATGAAGAAGTGAAGAATCTCCATTGAAGAAACAGAACAGAACCCAGGTGGCGAATTATATGTAAGAATGTGTCTCAGGATTGGAGTTTCGTCGGATTCGTTTGTTTTCAAATATGGTTGGCGGCTACAGAGGAGGGCGTTTGCTCTAGAAAGGTGGTTGCAAGAAACAGACGTAAGTATGAATTTTGTAGCAGCATCTGTTGAATTTGTATCTCGAGTTTAGGCCATTTCGAAACCCGATTGAAGGATATAAACCGATCCTGATTGCAATTATAATTAGGCACGGATTTTCTTGGGTTTTATATATATATATATATATATATATATATATATATATTTGTTATTACCTCTGAAAAAAGATACCTCAAGGTTCTGTGTTCCTTCTTTCATCGTCTTTGTTTGGCCGGTTGACCAAGAAGTGGGAAGGCTTTCTTCAGTAAACGCGTGGGGCCGCACCAGAGAATATTAGTAAGCCTCACGGAAACTGAGAAAAAGACCGTCAAGGGCGTTCTTCGATTCACCCGTTTCTAGAGCAAATAAGACAAGTATCCATTTTTCACTATAAGATTTCTGAGTTATTTGTCTGTGCAAGATTATAAAATAATTCATTTTATTCACTTTTTCAGAATACAAGGGAGAAACATTGCAGATCAACTAAAAAACAAAATAAATCCCAAACAACTTCAAAACAAAACAAGCTCTAGATAGCAAGAGAAATTATCATAATACTCAAAGAAAATATTTATGACTTCTTCATACCAAAATTAGCGGTCGATCACCGAATGTCTCTTCAGTAATCAGCACACACTGAGATATCCATCTGATACTATGGTTTTGCCTTTCAGCAGTGCGCACCTAGGTTTGGAGTCCTCAACCTCATCACTAAGCAGAAGAAAAAAAGTTGAACAAGCACAAATTTGACACCTGTGAGAGCCAAACTTTCACTAAACTCCTCTGATCTCCTTCTAAACTGGACTTGTTCATCAACAAATTCCGAGAAGAGTGAAATCCCGAAAACATACACGCAAAAACCCTAAATCTAAACTAGATTAGGATAGAAATCTCCCAAAAAATGAGGAAGAAAAGCTTCTGGATCTAGGCTAAATCAGAAAAGAAAAAAAAAATCTCAAACGAGAGAAAAACAAGAAAAATGAAATAGAGAATCAAAACAGCTTAAGAAAAAGGGGAGGGGAGGGAGAAATCAAGCTCAAACCCTCCCCTCCATGGAGATTGAAGAAGAAAGTTACGAGAGAGAGGCTCAGGTTTGGGAGGGGATTGGAGAGTAAGTTCTTGGTTAGTTCGAAATTGGCTTAGTCGGTAAAGAACGGACCGATTTGTGCGGTTTAGGCACGTCGCAATCTCATGTTTGGATCATTCGAATTCGTTTCGATTCGCATATGATTTGATTCACGCGATCGGTTGAACAATTTACAAAACTAGTTCATCCTTTCGACTCGTCCACGATGAACCCGTTCACGAGGTACCGGTCGGTAAAACTTGTTGGATAAGTCCCGGAAACATAGCATATAGACTGATCAGGTTCGCTATTGGCTAAGCCGGTAAGGAACACTGATCTGTGTGGTTTAGGGGTATCACAATCTCGTGGTTGGACCGCTCGAATTGGCTTCGATTCACATCTGATTTGATCCACGAGACTCGTCGAATGGTTTATAGAATGTGATCGTCGTAGATAATGGAAAGGAAGAAAACAAGATAAGGGACGCGTTCGGACAGGACATTTGACCTTTCTTGCATTCTCCCTTCTTCTCAGACCTTATCTCTTTAATGTCCCTCCGTCAGCTTCCACAATTCCAAGGTACCAGTCCACACGGAGGTTGACTGAGTGGCCCTCTCCAATTAAAAGCTCCCATCTATCACTGCGGGAAATTTCTTAGGCCCCATGCCGCAAAATGACCGTCGGATTATTTAATACTATTAATTACGAACATTTGAGGAAAAAAAATATTGAGTATAAGATTGTCAAAAATTTACCACGCATGAGCATAATTACCAGTTAATAGGGCCCTTAAAGCTTGCAAACAGAAAAAAGAAGTCACAATCGTCGAGGCAAGTTACTGAGGTTAAACAACCAAATTCACGATATATTTACGTAGTTCTTGATTTTTTATTTTTTTAGAGGAAGCCACCAATTATAGGATATTCGACCTTACGATACTTTGAGGTTTTAACTTGTCCATTATCATGGCTTATCGGGAAATTACACTTACCCAATATCATCACTTAGGAAAATTTGAGGTATATTACCATGTTACGGGTCAATTATAAAGTGGTTCGCCTTTTCACGTCATAGACTCTTTTGTCGGACTACCGTCCAAAACGATAAATTACTAGTTACATGCAGAAACGAGTCACAATGGTTATAAGTAAATGACGGTTTACAAAGTTAAATAGCTATCCGTCAGTTCAACTAACCTTGACATGATTTTAGATAAACTGCAATAAATTAGCAAACAAACAAAAAAAAACGTAGGGGTAAAATTCAGACCGGTCCCCCTTTATGTCCCCACGCGATTCTAGAAGCACCGACAATTGAAATCAATTTGAGTCCGCTATGCTCAATGTTATGCCTCGAAGAAGACGTGGAACCTCAGTATATTTTTAAGGTCGCATGTGAAACGTAGACAATGTGCTAGGGCAACAGAAGCACTAAGCCCCATTATTACTCGTTAAATTCCAATGGTAAAGTCAAAGAGGGGTTTTGACCCCCACACCCTTGCGAGGAAATTCTCCAGTTTTTAATGTTTCGGCATTTAATAAAATAACCATTTTTATGGTAGAAATTAGTAGAATCCTAAACGTTTAGAGCGAGCTAAATACAGTGTGACACCTCTGTCGCATTTTAACAATCTTTTATCCTAAATGTGGAAATTAGGCTTCAAATTAACCCCGCCCTAGTCATATAATTGATAAAAAAAAAAAAAAAGAGCCGCCCTATAAAAGGTTGACATGTGGCAGACATCTCGCCTTCAAGTTGGAGCCCAGTATGGGGAAAATGGTTGCATGAAATGGACATAAGCATTTCGTCAACCAACCGGTGAATTCAACCCATTCCCTACACTAAGGTGAAATGACAACAAAGAGGGACTTCATCGTAATTTCTTCAAAGTGCTCAAGGACTTGATTGCATAATCAAGCGAGTTGATCGATCTATCAAACCTCGTGCATAAAGTTAAAGACTTCTAATGAAATTAAATAAGTTGGAGCATTGTGTCCTTACAATTCAAGATGGAAGTATAATCAAGGGGAGTTTTGTAGAAAGTCTCACATATATTGACCGAATGTGGGAATGCGAAATGCTAATCAAACAAGGTGAACCGAGTCTATCGCCATTGACTAATAACACAATATATCCATGTGAATAGTATATTAAGGGTGATCGGTTTCCTATTTTGTCCAGTCCCATCTAGGAATTGAGAATTGGACCTGATGATCAGATCTAGTTCCCGTGCGATTTAATGAAACTGTGGATTATTAGTAAGGGTGAGCAACATGAATTTCGTTTTTTAATATATTAACTAAAATTATATTTACACTGGATAAAATTAAAATATTCATTAGATTATTAGGTTTACATTTAGAAATAATTAAAAAATAGTTGATTCAGTCTATGCAGTTTGGTTCCAAGGGCAGGACGGCTCGGTCTGGGCAGCTCTCCATTCGATCGGTTCATCTTGCTCACTCCTGCACCGTATGATTTGTAGGTTGACCACGTCCAGTCTATTGCCTCGATCCTAGGGAGTGTCTGGTTTGGGACTCTGGCAATTCTGAATTGTGCAATTTCCATTTGAGGGAAGTGTGAGGGACGATACATGGATTTGTTTTTCCCTACAATGCTTGCATACGTAGGGAAAGAGAGTTCGGATTCAACAATTGTGGTTGGTCCACTTACTCTGAAATCCCCGACTAAAACAAAAACTACTCTGAAATCCACGAAGACTATGGCATTGCATTGTTGATGTTTCTTTATCGTTGAACATCAGCTTTTCGGCATTCTTTTCCAAGTGAGAGAGACAGAGAGAGAGAGAGGAGGTGGTACGGTGGGTTCCGGCGCAATGATGGCGGCAGAAGTTGGCGATGGGGTTCGGTGGTGACTAAGCTAGGGGTACGTTAGTGGCTGTGATGGAGAAAAAGGGATGGGGAAGATGAGGAGGCAATGTTGACATTGTCGTCGCAGTGCCGGGCCAATGTCAAATGCGATCCTCATGCTCTTTGAACAGAACCAAATTGACCGAATTGAGAGAGAGAGAGAGAGTCGATTGATTAGTCGGCCTAAATCGGTTCCATCCTAAGTGTATGAGGGCTAAAATTGGACAAAATTAAAGATCAAGAACCGAATCTAGCATCGACCAAGAAAACGAGAGTTTAATTGTTATGCTCTCCCTCGAAATTGGTGGTGCAAATTTGGCCGTTACCAAAAATAGAGGGTGCTAGGCGATGAAAGATGCGAAAACGTAGACGTGTGTCTTGGGTATGTCATGACCTGATTCACATGGATTGGCCGATTGCTGCTTAGTCGATAAGACCTCAAGGGAGAGAATCGGCTAGAGACTCGCGGCCTTCTCGAAGCGTCCGTTGAGCCAGCTCCACGAGGATCACTGATACTGGGTCAGTCTTGAAGATCATGACTTGAGCAATTGTTCATCGTGTTGCGTCACTCTCCCATTACCACAATGAATGAGGAAGCTCTTGGCCCGCTTATTGAAGATTCGATATTATATTAAAAATGATATGATCATTGAACATTGTCTCAACATGCAATGCGATTTCCGAACTTTTAATTTATTCAATATTATTCTAAACTTTAACTCAACGTGCGATGTCATTTTGAATTTTTTTTTATTTATTTTGTTCAATGTGCTCTCTGAACTTTTGGTATTTGTTCAAACTAATCTATGGAGACTGCCCTAAAACTGTTCACGAGATTCTGGCTTCTCCTAGCTAGTTCTCGGTAGTCTGCGACTCTGTCCTTTGTAGCTATCTGAAGAGCACATGCAAATTCATGCCGAATAACAGGAGTGATAAAAAGAAAAGAAAAGAAGGGAAGAGCATGATAAACGTTCCATAGCGAGTCGAACGAGATACACGCATGTTCCGATGTCCGCTGAGGATGACATTGTCCTTCTGGGCTGGGTCTGCCTCTTTTCTGGCGCCCGGCTGACCTCAAAAGAAGACAAATAATAAACAAAAGAAAGGAAAAAGTCCAAAAGTGAAAAAGGCCGAAAGACGAAATGAAAAGAAGAAGAAGAAGAAGAAAGAAGAAGAAGAAGGGCTGCTCTTTTTGTGCCGTGCCCGTGAGAGAATGCCCGATAGAGAAGAAAGAAAACAGGGGAGGAGAAAAGGACTTGGCCGCAGAGAGAAAAGAAGAGGAGAAATGGGCACAATTTTGCGGTCCGAATTCGAAGGCCAAACGTTAGCGGAATTAGCTCAAATTTCGATATATTATAAGTTAGGAGTGATCGGTTCCCGATTCTATTCGTTCCTCTTAAAAAAGGGAAAAAGTGAAAAAGGCCAAAAGAAAAAAGAAAGGTTGGGATGTTCTTATTGTGCCCAGTGCCCGTGGGAGTATGCCAGACAGAGAAGAAAGAAAACAGGGGAGGAGGGAAAGACTCGACCAACTGAGAGAAAAGAAGAGAAAAATATGGGTGCAACTTTGTGGTCCTCAATTCGAAGGCCAAATGTTGGGGAATTAGCTCAAATTTCGATATATTATGCATGAGACCGAGTTTTACAAATTGATTGCTTTCGTTCGTTAATATATATATATATATATATTATATATATATATATATTAATTAATTGTTTGCTAGATGAAGTCGGTTTAATTTGGGGAGATTTTGATTCTGAATTGACTTAGTTTTATGGCGAAGTGCTGTCCGTTTTTCCCCAACAGTCTCGACATATCTGTATAAGGTTTTGATGGTGCTCGGAGCGTATGGAACACGGGATTATGCTCGTATAATGTCTGGTGAAATGTTGGTCATGACAACAGCCGACAGTATTCAGCCTCGGCAAGAGCAGCTCGGCCTACCGAAAGGCGACTTGCTGTGTCGCTAACGCGTGCTGGGAATCGACCACCGAATATCCACAAAGCGAGGAAGGGGGAAAGGAACAAGAGAAGAGACATCATATACAGAGGGAGAAGGGGGGAGG
>JAGVVM010022813.1:0-10882 GCA_019149425.1 Psidium friedrichsthalianum | reverse complement strand
CCCCCCAGGAAACTCAATATCTATCCTTAAAGGCAGGTAGAACTAGCACAGAAAGAGAAGACTTGCAGTAAGGGAGAGACGGAAAGGAGATATCAGCTCGAAGTTGCTCGATCCAGTTCGGTGAAGTTCTAACAGCAATGAGCTTAAGTTGATCCATTGGCTAGTTTAAATGCTCATATGGATAAGGCTCCAATTTATTGCTGCAACGATACCAATGAAGTGCTGATTCTCGCACTCTTACAAAGTTGAGCATGAAAGATGCCCCATAGCACAATGTTTGAAAGTCCCTCGGGGAAACTGAACCGGCTGCACTAGAGATTATAAACCAAGGTCAATTTTTGCTGAGGAAGAAAGAAATTTTACCTGGACGTTCTTTCATTCTCCTCCTCCAGAAACAAAGTAGCAAAAGAATCGCTAGAGAGAGTGATGCGGCGACTACTGCCACCACCAACCACAATTTCCACTTATGATTGCCTACGACCCACAGTGTAAGAAAAATTTCAGGAGCTGATTGGGAGGCAAGATGGAGACAAGAATGTAACTTCACTGAATTTTGAATGTGTACCTAGGTCTGAATCCATGACCCGGATGAAAACATTCTGATTGCCGTTTGGTTGGATGAGCTTTCTGATGTCGAGAAGATCTCCGTACCAAAGCAGACACCCGCTTCCCTTCCCGACAATGTCCGTATGGGTATATGCGGTGCAAGTACAATTTTTCTGGCACATGGCTTTACATTCATCGAGGTTCATGCTCGTGTTCACCTCATAACTCAACATATCAGGAACCTTCACGCCCTCGAGCTTCTCGAACCCTTCTCCTTTAGGACAATTCAAGGGCTTCTTCTTAACACATCCACTGGACCAAACGTACACCGTCCATTCCTGCGGCGATTTTGGGGTGTACCCAGTCAGGCAGCTGCATATCTGGGCATCACCAATCGTGCACACAGCGTTAGGCCCACATTTTGCATACCCGTCACAGGCATCGTTCGGCAACTCATATATGACTTTCCACTGCGTGTTATTGTTCCAGACACAGCGTTGAAGCGTGCCAGAGTGGCTGAGCACGGCCCTTGTGATGGTGGATTCGCTGTTGAGTTGATAGGTGTAGTACACTTCTTGAGCGGTCGTCACGAACTCGGGGTTGATGATCGCATTCGGGTGCATGGGCATTCCGCTGAACTGGATACCATCCCATGGCCCGCTTCGTTCAATTACCGAAGCACCCCTGCGAAGGAACTTCTGGGGCAGTCCCGGAGTTCGACTGCGTATGTGATGTCTCCTGTTGAAGGATCGTCCCAATCCCTCCAAGAAGTGAGTTTGCCGATTCAAACCGATCCTCAGATCCCATCCTAGCTTCATCCCCGCGAGCAACGTATCGGAAGGATGGTCGAAACTCTGCCACAGGAAATTCCCCGAACTGATATTACTTTCATCTGTCAGGACTAGATTCCCGGAGTCAAGGAGCTGCGCAGCCACGTTACCGGAAGTCACATTCGCTGGGTTCGTCGACCAAACAGCTCTTCCTGCTCCATCGACGATGACTAGATTCCCCCCTGTCCCAATCTGCAGAACTCCCGACGAGTCGTTGACTGGATCATCTCTATTCGCGACCCAGACAATGGTCTTCACCGGGATGTTGTAGAACCATACCCCGACATACCGGTTAGACGAATTTCCAGGGCTGAAGAATCCGAGTTCGAACGTTGCTCCCGCCGAAACAAGGGTCTCGTTATCTCTCACCGGCTGAGACAGAGTTATTGTGTCGGCAGATCTGCTGAGTTCTGCTGCCGTTGAGAGCAAGGTGATGAAGATGAAGAAGTGAAGAATCTCCATTGAAGAAACAGAACAGAACCCAGGTGGCGAATTATATGTAAGAATGTGTCTCAGGATTGGAGTTTCGTCGGATTCGTTTGTTTTCAAATATGGTTGGCGGCTACAGAGGAGGGCGTTTGCTCTAGAAAGGTGGTTGCAAGAAACAGACGTAAGTATGAATTTGTAGCAGCATCTGTTGAATTTGTATCTCGAGTTTAGGCCATTTCGAAACCCGATTGAAGGATATAAACCGATCCTGATTGCAATTATAATTAGGCACGGATTTTCTTGGGTTTTTATATATATATATATATATATATATATATAATATATATTTGTTATTACCTCTGAAAAAAGATACCTCAAGGTTCTGTGTTCCTTCTTTCATCGTCTTTGTTTGGCCGGTTGACCAAGAAGTGGGAAGGCTTTCTTCAGTAAACGCGTGGGGCCGCACCAGAGAATATTAGTAAGCCTCACGGAAACTGAGAAAAAGACCGTCAAGGGCGTTCTTCGATTCACCCGTTTCTAGAGCAAATAAGACAAGTATCCATTTTTCACAATAAGATTTCTGAGTTATTTGTCTGTGCAAGATTATAAAATAATTCATTTTATTCACTTTTTCAGAATACAAGAGAAAAACATTGCAGATCAACTATAAAACAAAATAAACCCCAAACAACTTCAAAACAAAACAAGCTCTAGATAACAAGAGAAATTATCATAATACTCAAAGAAAATATTTATGACTTCTTCATACCAAAATTAGCGGTCGATCGCCGAATGTCTCTTCAGTAATAAGCACACACTGAGATATCCATCTGATACTACGGTTTTGCCTTTCAGCAGTGCGCACCTAGGTTTGGAGTCCTCAACGTCATCACTAAGCAGAAGAAAAAAAATTGAACAAGCACAAATTTGACACCTGTGAGAGCCAAACTTTCACTAAACTCCTCTGATCTCCTTCTAAACTGGACTTGTTCATCAACAAATTCCGAGAAGAGTGAAATCCCGAAAACATACATGCAAAAACCCTAAATCTAAACTAGATTAGGATAGAAATCTCCCAAAAAATGAGGAAGAAAAGCTTCCGGATCTAGGCTAAATCAGAAAAGAAAAAAAAACTCTCAAACGAGAGAAAAACAAGAAAAATGAAATAGAGAATCAAAACAGCTTAAGAAAAAGGGGAGGGGAGGGGAGGGAGAAATCAAGCTCAAACCCTCCCCTCCATGGAGATTGAAGAAGAAAGTTATGAGAGAGAGGCTCAGGTTTGGGAGGGGATTGGAGAGTAAGTTCTTGATTAGTTCGAAATTGGCTTAGTCAGTAAAGAACGGACCGATTTGTGCGGTTTAGGCACGTCGCAATCTCATGTTTGGATCATTCGAATTCGTTTCGATTCGCATATGATTTGATTCACGCGATCGGTTGAACAATTTACAAAACTAGTTCATCCTTTCGACTCGTCCACGATGAACCCGTTCACGAGGTACCGGTCGGTAAAACTTGTTGGATAAGTCCCGGAAACATAGCATATAGACTGATCAGGTTCGCTATTGGCTAAGCCGGTAAGGAACACTGATCTGTGTGGTTTAGGGGTATCACAATCTCGTGGTTGGACCGCTCGAATTGACTTCGATTCACATCTGATTTGATCCACGAGACTCGTCGAATGGTTTATAGAATGCGATCGTCGTAGAGAATGGAAAGGAAGAAAACAAGATAAGGGACGCGTTCGGACAGGACATTTGACCTTTCTTGCATTCTCCCTTCTTCTCAGACCTTATCTCTTTAATGTCCCCCCGTCAGCTTCCACAATTCCAAGGTACCAGTCCACACGGAGGTTGACCGAGTGGCCCTTTCCAATTAAAAGCTTCCATCTATCACTGCGGGAAATTTCTTAGGCCCCATGCCGCAAAATGACCGTCGGATTATTTAATACTATTAATTACGAACATTTGAGGAAAAATATATTGACTGCAAGATTGTCAAAAATTTACCACGCATGAGCATAATTACCAGTTAATAGGGCCCTTAAGCTTGCAAACAGAAAAAAGAAGTCACAATCGTCGAGGCAAGTTACTGAGATTAAACAACCAAATTCACGATATATTTACGTAGTTCTTGATTTTTTTTTTTTCCGGAGGAAGCCACCAATTATAGGATTTCGACCTTACGATACTTTGAGGTTTTAACTTGTCCATTGCCATGGCTTATCGGGAAATTACACTTACCCAATATCATCACTTAGGGAAATTTGAGGTATATTACCATGTTACGGGTCAATTATAAAGTGGTTTGCCTTTTCACGTCATAGATTCTATTGTCGGACTACCATCCAAAACGATAAATTACTATTTACATGCAAAACGAGTCACAATGGTTATAAGTAAATTACGGTTTACAAAGTTAAATAGCTATCCGTCAGTTCAACTAACCTTGACATGATTTTAGATAAACTGCAATAAATTAACAAACAAACAAAAAAAAACGTAGGGGTAAAATTCAGACCGGTCCCCTTTTATGTCCCACGCGATTCTAGAAGCACCGACAATTGAAATCAATTTGAGTCCGCTATGCTCAATGTTATGCCTCGAAGAAGACGTGGAACCTCAGTATATTTTTAAGGTCGCATGTGAAACGTAGACAATGTGCTAGGGCAACAGAAGCACTAAGCCCCATCATTACTCGTTAAATTCCAATGGTAAAAGTCAAAGAGGGGTTTTCACCCCACACCCTTGCGAGGAAATTCTCCAGTTTTTAATGTTTCGGCTTTTAATAAAATAACCATTTTTATGGTAGAAATTAGTAGAATCCTAAACGTTTAGAGCGAGCTAACTACAGTGCGACACCTCTGTCGCATTTTAACAATCTTTTATCCTAAATGTGGAAATTAGGCTTCAAATTAACCCCGCCCTAGTCATATAATTGATCAAAAAAAAAAAAAGAGCCGCCCTATAAAAGGTTGACATGTGGCAGACATCTCGCATTCAAGTTGGAGCCCAGTATGGGGAAAATGGTTGCATGAAATGGACATAAGCATTTCGTCAACCAACCGGTGAATTCAACCCATTCCCTACACTAAGGTGAAATGACAACAAAGAGGGACTTCATCGTAATTTCTTCAAAGTGCTCAAGGACTTGATTGCATAATCAAGCGAGTTGATCGATCTATCAAACCTCGTGCATAAAGTTATAAGACTTCTAATGAAATTAAATAAGTTGGAGCATTGTGTCCTTACAATTCAAGATGGAAGTATAATCAAGGGGAGTTTTGTAGAAAGTCTCACATATATATTGACCGAATGTGGGAATGCGAAATGCTAATCAAAACAAGGTGAACCGAGTCTATCGCCATTGACTAATAACACAATATATCCATGTGAATAGTATATTAAGGGTGATCGGTTTCCTATTTTGTCCAGTCCCATCTAGGAATTGAGAATTGGACCTGATGATCAGATCTAGTTCCCGTGCGATTTAATGAAACCTGTGGATTATTAGTAAGGGTGAGCAACATGAATTTCGTTTTTAATATATTAACTAAAATTATATTTACACTGGATAAAATTAAAATATTCATTAGATTATTAGGTTTACATTTAAGAAATAATTAAAAAATAGTTGATTCAGTCTATGCAGTTTGGTTCCAAGGGCAGGACGGCTCGGTCTGGGCAGCTCTCCATTCGATCGGTTCATCTTGCTCACTCCTGCACCGTATGATTTGTAGGTTGACCACGTCCAGTCTATTGCCTCGATCCTAGGGAGTGTCTGGTTTGGGACTCTGGCAATTCTGAATTGTGCAATTTCCATTTGAGGGAAGTGTGAGGGACGATACATGGATTTGTTTTTCCCTACAATGCTTGCATACGTAGGGAAAGAGAGTTCGGATTCAACAATTGTGGTTGGTCCACTTACTCTGAAATCCCCGACTAAAACAAAAACTACTCTGAAATCCACGAAGACTATGGCATTGCATTGTTGATGTTTCTTTATCGTTGAACATCAGCTTTTCGGCATTCTTTTCCAAGTGAGAGAGACAGAGAGAGAGAGAGGAGGTGGTACGGTGGGTTCCGGCGCAATGATGGCGGCAGAAGTTGGCGATGGGGTTCGGTGGTGACTAAGCTAGGGGTACGTTAGTGGCTGTGATGGAGAAAAAGGGATGGGGAAGATGAGGAGGCAATGTTGACATTGTCGTCGCAGTGCCGGGCCAATGTCAAATGCGATCCTCATGCTCTTTGAACAGAACCAAATTGACCGAATTGAGAGAGAGAGAGAGAGTCGATTGATTAGTCGGCCTAAATCGGTTCCATCCTAAGTGTATGAGGGCTAAAATTGGACAAAATTAAAGATCAAGAACCGAATCTAGCATCGACCAAGAAAACGAGAGTTTAATTGTTATGCTCTCCCTCGAAATTGGTGGTGCAAATTTGGCCGTTACCAAAAATAGAGGGTGCTAGGCGATGAAAGATGCGAAAACGTAGACGTGTGTCTTGGGTATGTCATGACCTGATTCACATGGATTGGCCGATTGCTGCTTAGTCGATAAGACCTCAAGGGAGAGAATCGGCTAGAGACTCGCGGCCTTCTCGAAGCGTCCGTTGAGCCAGCTCCACGAGGATCACTGATACTGGGTCAGTCTTGAAGATCATGACTTGAGCAATTGTTCATCGTGTTGCGTCACTCTCCCATTACCACAATGAATGAGGAAGCTCTTGGCCCGCTTATTGAAGATTCGATATTATATGTAAAAATGATATGATCATTGAACATTGTCTCAACATGCAATGCGATTTCCGAACTTTTAATTTATTCAATATTATTCTAAACTTTAACTCAACGTGCGATGTCATTTTTGAATTTTTTTTTATTTTATTTTGTTCAATGTGCTCTCTGAACTTTTGGTATTTGTTCAAACTAATCTATGGAGACTGCCCTAAAACTGTTCACGAGATTCTGGCTTCTCCTAGCTAGTTCTCGGTAGTCTGCGACTCTGTCCTTTGTAGCTATCTGAAGAGCACATGCAAATTCATGCCGAATAACAGGAGTGATAAAAAGAAAAGAAAAGAAGGGAAGAGCATGATAAACGTGTCCATAGCGAGTCGAACGAGATACACGCATGTTCCGATGTCCGCTGAGGATGACATTGTCCTTCTGGGCTGGGTCTGCCTCTTTTCTGGCGCCCGGCTGACCTTCAAAAGAAGACAAATAATAAACAAAAGAAAGGAAAAAGTCCAAAAGTGAAAAAGGCCGAAAGACGAAATGAAAAGAAGAAGAAGAAGAAGAAAGAAGAAGAAGAAGGGCTGCTCTTTTTGTGCCCGGTGCCCGTGAGAGAATGCCCGATAGAGAAGAAAGAAAACAGGGGAGGAGAAAAAGGACTTGGCCGCAGAGAGAAAAGAAGAGGAGAAATGGGCACAATTTTGCGGTCCGAATTCGAAGGCCAAACGTTAGCGGAATTAGCTCAAATTTCGATATATTATAAGTTAGGAGTGATCGGTTCCCGATTCTATTCGGTTCCTCTTAAAAAAGGGAAAAAGTGAAAAAGGCCAAAAGAAAAAAGAAAGGTTGGGATGTTCTTATTGTGCCCAGTGCCCGTGGGAGTATGCCCAGACAGAGAAGAAAGAAAACAGGGGAGGAGGGAAAGGACTCGACCAACTGAGAGAAAAGAAGAGAAGAAAAATGGGTGCAACTTTGTGGTCTCAATTCGAAGGCCAAATGTTGGTGGAATTAGCTCAAATTTCGATATATTATGCATGAGACCGAGGTTTACAAATTGATTGCTTTCGTTCGTTAATATATATATATATATATATATATATATATATATAATTAATTAATTGTTGCTAGATGAAGTCGGTTTAATTTTGGGGAGATTTTGATTCTGAATTGACTTAGTTTATGGCGAAGTGCTGTCCGTTTTTCCCCAACAGTTCTCGACATATCTGTATAAGGTTTGATGGTGCTCGAGCGTATGGAACACGGATTATGCTCGTATAATGTCTGGTGAAATGTTGGTCATGACAACAGCCGAAGTATTCAGCCTCGGGCAAGAGCAGCTCGGCCTACCGAAAGGCGACCTTGCCTGTGTCGCTAACGCGTGCTGGGAATCGACCACCGAATATCCACAAGCATAGCGAACTTCGATTCTAATAGAATTTGTTTCGACATGTTCCGTGGTATTCTGATGCAGATGCAGAGCGACGATAAGGGACTATAACCCGATGCTTTAATCTGTTGCTTCATTGAGGGTCGATGCATGTGGAGCTTCATTAATCATTGGAAATGCCTGGCCTGGGGATCAGATCAATACGTATGGGCATGCAATACACAGGATGTTATGCTAAGAAAGCGCAATAGGTTATTTGCTTTTTTAAGACTTGTGTTGCGTGATTGTAACATATGACAACACTTCTAGAGTAGAATTTCAGTTCTAAAACTCCAAAAGTGCATCTATAGCAGAAATCCATTGGTAACGCAACTTATGGGGTAGAAAATCGTTTGGTACGCAGTTTCATTTTTCTACATCTGGAGTTTTTTTTTTTTTTACTACAGAAATAGTTTTTGAATGAATTAATAAATTTTTATTTTAAACAAATTTAAATTTTAGCTAATTTTTAAATTGAATTTGATTTATTTTAAAGTGTAGAAGGCCATCTGGCAGCTCTCGTGGACTTATTTTTTTTTTTAAATATCATTTTACATTAAAAAATTAATTATTAATGACACATGGCACTTTTGGCCGGAAAATTTGGCCGAAGACATCAAAGTGATCATTTTGTCTTTGATTTGGCACTGAAGTGATTATTTTGTCTCCGATTTGCACTAAAATGATCCGATTGAAACTTTTTTTGCACTAAAGTGATCTCCGTACATAACTTTCGGCAATAAAAATGTCCTTTTTTCCCAACAGATGGTTATTTGTTAGTTATGGCTCATGTGCGAATTTTGGAAGATGAACCGCAAGGCTAAAGAATCAAGATTGCTTCTGGTCCCATGTTTTTAATTTTTAGGACGTCCCCATATTTCTTAAATGTTCATCTAGTCCCCATGTCTTTAATGCTTTTCTATTTACTATGTCTGAATCCCTGTATAGATAGAAGAAGAGTTCTCCATTGTAACATAAAGTTATGTTGAATGAATGAGAATTTCTCTTCATGCATTGAATTGTCTACCTTCAGTTCCTTTAACTTTGGAAAGTGGATTCTTTCTTAGTGGTGAGCCAAAAGCCCTTTAGCCTTGGTTGGTGATTCATCCTTTAAACCTTGGTGGTGAGCTTCCTATCAAAATCCCGATCTTTATCCTTGGCTAGTGGTGTGTCCTATACGCCTAGGTGGTGATCGTTTTTATCCTGCTTTCGCATACCATTTCCTTCCTTACATACCCATCATTCTAGACATGGCCACGGGCCGGTTCCGGCCCGGAACCGGACCAGAACCGGCCAGTGAAAACCGCCGAACTGGCGGTTCCGAACCGCCAGCCCAACGGCCGGGGCAACTGCTATTTTAGCCGTTGCCCTTTTTTTTTTTAAATAAATTATATATCAAATATTTTCTTATAAATACCCCCCTCCCCCCTTCATTTTATTCACAACTTCTCTCATTTTTCTTCTCTTAATTTCTCAAATTCTCTCAAATTCTCAATCTCAAATTCTCTCAAGTCGCGATACTCGATCCACTTTCATTTCTCTCGAAATTCTTCATTTCTTTTTTGTTGGAAATTCTCGAAAAATGGCAAGTGGAAGCCGTGGCGGGAGGGGTAAGAGCCCAATGGCGCCGATGGGATCGTCCAATTATCCTCAATCTCATAATCCTCAAGATTATGCATATTATGCCTTCGACGACGACGAAATTGAAATCGACAATGTTCCAAATGTCGAGCAGCCCGTTCCAACACAAAGTAGCATGAATCCTCCCACCGAAGAAGCGTCAACAACGATGGAACGAGAGGGGTCATCCACTTCCTCAATATGGGAGCACTTCACGAAGGCGCACATTGAAGAAAAAAAAATATCAACTTACTTGCAAACATTGTGGAAAAAATTACAAATTCGTAAGTGGTCAAGGCTATGGAACATTTCAACGGCAGTTGAGGTCAAAACATCCAACGCTAGCTGGGATCAACACTAGTAAACAACAAATTTCCGGGTACGCCAAAACTAACGCTCCTCCTTTATTCCGTTATAGCGAAAATATTTATAAAGAAGAATTAGCTAGATTTACGGCTGTAGAACATTTATCATTTAATTTTGGTGAGAAATTTGGTTTTAATAATTTTATACAAAATGCATGTACTCCACAAGCAAAACCCGTTTCTAGAAATACCCTTAAACGCCAATTTTTAATTTGTATAAAAAAGGAAAAGAAGAATTAAAAATATTTTTTATGAATTATAATGGACGTGTGCATATAGGTAGCGATGTTTGGACCGATCCTTGGCAAATCATTCTTATATGGGTATTACGTGTCATTGGATAGATGACGATTGGAATATTCAAAAAAGAATTATTGCATTTCGAGTTTTTGAGGATAGACATACGGTAATTAATATTTATAGATTAATTAGACAAGTTTTAGAAGAATATTGTTTGGTTGAAAATGTTTTTTCTATTGGTTTTGATAATGCTGCGGCAAATACCGCTTTTATTAAAGAGTTGGAAAAACTTTGTAAACCCACTTTTGGTGGAGAATTTTTTCATGTTAGATGTGCTTGCCATGTTTTAAACTTAAGTGTACAAGAAGGTTTACAAACTCTTAACGTTTTTCTCAACCCAATAAAAATCGCAATCCAATATTTATGGAGACATCCCCAAATTATGAAAGATTGGTGTAGATTTTGTAAACAATATGGAAAAAGGGCAAGAAGATTTTCAAGAGATGTTTCAATTCGTTGGAATTCCACGTACGAATTGCTTAATCAATCTTTTGAATATAAAGATTTATTATGTGCATTTATTTCGACTAATGTTCCTCAACTTAAGTTATTACCACAACATTGGGATATTTGCCAAAAATTTTAAATTGTTTAAAAGTTTATAATGATGCAACTTATACTTTATCCGGTGTTTATTATCC